>VSMD01009133.1:0-14821 GCA_008750895.1 Mirza zaza | reverse complement strand
AGGGGGAGGGGGAGGAGGGGGAGGAGGGGGAGGGGGGAGGGGGAGGAAGAGGGGGGGAGGAGGAGGAGGAAGAGCCTTAGCAAAGTGCTGCTCAGAGCAGCCCCAGCACCCAGGACCGGCCTGGCCAGGCCCAAGGGCAGGAGGCCGTGCCCCGGGACCCTGCCTGGCACCCACCTTCAGCAGGACGCCGTCTCGGTGCCACTCGATCTCGGGCACTGGCTCGGCCTCCACAGAACATTCCAAGACCAGCTGCCCCGGGGCCAGGCCCACCACAGCGCGGGGCCCTGGAGGCCCGAGGATGTTTGGAGGGGCTGGGGTGCAAGAGGACGTGAGAGGCGGCCCCCTGCAGGCCCGTCCTGCCTCCCATGCCTCCCCGCCCCCACACTCCCTACCTTGCACCCTGACCCAGAAGCTCTTCTCGACTTCACCCGCAGGGCTCTCGGCTAGGCAAGTGTACAGCCCCGCGTCGCCCGCCTGGGGACGGAGTGGGTGAGCAGCTGCCACCCACCCGGCCGCCCACCTGGCTTTCCTCCCACCCAGCGAGGGGCCCAGGATTCAAACTCAGCCCGCAGGGTCTGCCATCCCGCCCTCCCAGCCAGCCTGCGCCCCCCCTCTGGGATTCTCCACCTCCATCTCACTCTGGCTTCAGGGCTGGTGCGAGGGCAGCCTCTTCCTAGAAGTCCCCCCTGACTGCACCAGCCTTTGTTTGGCCCCAGTCGGGGACTCACCTGGTTTTGGCATCAGCTTGGCCCTGACCTGGCTGGGAGAGCCCAGGGCACGGCCTGGGAATCATAGCCACATACTCGCCCCTCACAAAGGAGGAGCTCGGCCACCTGCCTGCGGGGTCTGGGGAAGCTGCCGTCCCTCCCTTCTCCCCACTCCAGCCTCATCCACGGCGGCGAGGCCCCCGCACCTGCACGGCCTCCACCCGGAGCACCCGCCCGGCCCTGCTGCTGTCGTCCGGCCTGCTCAGGGGCTGCCCGTCCTTGCGCCAGGTGACGTTGGGCTGGGGGGTGCCCCGGGCATCACAGAGGAGCTCCATGGGGGCACCAGGGCTCAGCAACAGCTCTGTAGGCCGCTCCGAGTCCTCGATGTGGGGGGGATCTGCATGACACCCCACCCTGGGTCAGCCGTGCCCAGAGTGCTGGGGCTGGGGTTCCTCTCACCCTGCCCCCACCCGGATGCACACGGGCCAGAACCGGACGGGGGCTTTTGGAAGGTCCTGGAAATACCAGAAGCCATGGGCCCATCTTCCCAGGACAATTAGTTGTGCTTTAAAACCAACAAGGACACAGTGCGGAGGGGAACACACAACTGGCACAGCTTCTCCAGTGTGTTAACAGCACACTTGCAAAATCTTGCGTTGAGTCTTAGGGCTCTGTCGTCAGAGTTTGGTGGCTCTTTTTCCTGCTTCTGCCACCAGGGCTGGTGGACAGGACAGAAGAGCCCGCCCTAGGAGAACCAAACCTCCCAGCCACTCACGGCCCGCAGGCAAGGCCAGCGAAGCAGCCCACGGGAAACAGGTGGCAGCCCCGAGTCTCTGGGGACGCACCCCTCTTGCTGCCTTCCCATCACCCCCAGGGCCCTGCCTGCTCCCCAACCCAGAGAGGCCGGCCTGGGGACACGTGACCCACCCATGACGGTCAGCTGGAAGTGCCGCCTGGCTTCTCCCGCCTCGCTCACGGCCACGCAGGAGTAGGTCCCCGAGTCGCCAGTTTCCGTGGCCTCTAGCTGCAGGCTGGGCCCCTGCTCCAGGCTCCAGGGTGACAAGGGCTCCCCGTCCTTCATCCATGAAACCAGGGGCAGGGGGATGCCCCGGACCTCGCACGGGAGGACCACCGGGGAGCCACGGACCACCACCACATCCTTCCGGAACTCTGCTGGCTCCAGGACGGGGGGCACTGTGGGGGGGCAGGGGGAGCAGGAGCCATTTATTGCATGACAGGCGGCCCTCACCCCAGGGCCTTCGCACAGGTTACTCCTATTGGCCAGAACTCCTTCTCCTGGACAATTCTGTCTTATCTCCAATACCCAGCTTAGACCTCGCCTCCTCCAGGAAGGCTCCCCTGAACCCCCACAGCCAGGCGAGGTGCCCTCCTCTGCTCCCACAGATCCTCCCCACCCCTGGTACTGCTGTTGCCTGGAATTCTGGCTGTCTCTCTACAGAACCGTCTCCTGCCCTGCCCTCCTTCCCGGTGCTGCCCCCCCCCCACTTCCTGCACGCCAGAGTTGAGTTTGCTCCCCCTGATGCCCTGAGCGCTGCCGCCCCTTGGTTCCACCCAGATGGGCGGAGGGGCCGAGGGCCCGGATTCTGCCCCCACGAGGCCCTGCCCGCCCCTGCTGCGTACCCTGCACCTGCAGGGTGAAGTTCCTGTCCGCCACGCCGGCTGGGCTCGCAGCCACGCAGGTGAAGACGCCAGCATCCGCCAGCTGCACCTGGGAAATCCTGACTCCGGGGTCGGGGTTGGGGGTGGAGACAGAGACAGAGACAGAGACAGAGACAGAGACAGAGACAGAGGCACGCCGGCTGAGCGGAAAGACTCCTTCCCTCTTCCATGCGTCGTCTCCCAGCAGCTTGCTGGCCGGGTGCCTCTGCTGAAACCCCTTTCCGGGCTCCCCAGCTGCCCCGGGATGAAGCCCCAACTGCCCCTCCCTGATCCTCCCCCCGCTGCCCGCGCTGACCCACCGCGCTCGCAGCCGGGCCGCCCTCCTCCGCAGCCCTGGAGGCTCCGCTGCCCGGCACGTGGCGGCTCGGCTGCCCTTCCTCCAGACCACCCGCTATTTGCTCTGCTGTCCGTCCTCGCACTCTCTCCCGAACCCCCTTTGTCTCGACCACTCCGCCTGCGCTGCTCTCGCAGGTCCGCCCTCAGGCCTCCTCTCCTGTGGCCCCGTTGGCCTCTCGCCCCTGAAGCCTGTCTTCACGCTGCCCCGGACCTCCTCCTACGCCCAGCGCCCCTGCCCGGTCATCAGACCCGTCCTGGCAGCAGCGGGCACAGCCCACGTTCGCTCAGCCTGGCCGCCAGCCGCCCACGTGCCGACGGCCGAGTGTCCACTCTCAGCGCAGCAGCCGGTTCCTCCCCGGAACCTCTCTAAGCAACACGGGGAGCAGAACCCCAGGGCCTCCCCTCCGCCCGCTCCCCCACGGACCTCGGGAAACAGGAGCCACCAACGTGCAGGTACCTGGGGTAAAAACCTGGGTCACGCTCGACGCCTCCCGTTCCCCCGTCTCCTCACAGATACCACCAGCTCTGCCTTAAAAATCTGCCCGGAACCTGACCACCCCTCGCCTCCTCCGCCTCCACAGCTGGGACCCAGGATGGCTGCAGGAGCCCCCAGCTGCCCTCCCCGCCCTCCCCTTGGCCGCCAATCCACTGTCTACACAGCGACCAGAAGGACCCTGCACAAACCTAGGTCACCACCCGCAGGCACTGAAAGGAGAGACGAGAACACGTATCTGTGAACAGTTATCACGGTGGCCGAGGGGAAGTGACCCCAGCACCCCTGATGGATGGATGGGCAAATGGAATGCGGTCTCTCCCTACGGTGGAATATTATTCAGCCCTAAAAAGGGAGGGGATTCTACCGCATGCTGCCAGGTGGATGAACCCTGAGGACATTACGCTACAGGAAATAAGCCACACCCAGAGCACGTGTGTGATCTGATTCCACCCATCGGAGGGACCCAAGTGGGCAAAGTCACAGAGAGAGGCAGCAGACGGAGGTGGCAGTGCCAGGGGCGGGGGATGGGCAGGGACGTTGGTGCTTAATGGGGTCAGTTTCCATCCTACGGGTGAAAGCGTTCTGGAGATGGATGGTGGCGATGGCTGTGCAACAGCGGGGACATGCTTGGTGCCACAGAATGGACACTTAAATGGCTAAAATGATGACGTTTGTGTTGTGTATATTTTACCACAATAAAAAATGTTAAGTGGCTGGGTTCAATGGCTCACGCCTGTAATCCTAGCACTCTGGGAGGCCGAGGCGGGCAGATTGCTCGAGGTCAGGAGTTCGAAACCAGCCTGAGCAAGAGTGAGACCCCGTCTCTACTATAAATAGAAAGAAATTAATTGGCCAACTAAAATATACAGAAAAAATCAGCCGGGCATGGTGGCGCATGCCTGTAGTCCCAGCTACTCGGGAGGCTGAGGCAGCAGGATTGCTTGAGCCCAGGAGTTTGAGGTTGCTGTGAGCTAGGCTGACGCCACGGCGCTCACTCTAGCCTGGGCAACAGAGTGAGACTCTGACTCAAAAAAAAAAAACAATGTTAAGTCACATCACGACACTCCTCTGCCGAAGACCCTCCCACGGCTCTCCATCTCTTCTTAGAGACACTCAGGGCTTTCCAAGGACTTTCGACGTCCGACCCTCATCACCCGACAACCTTCACCTGCCTGCCCCTGCGCTCTGCTCCTTGAACACAGGGCGCTCCTGCCTCAGAGCCTCCGAACTTGCAGTTCCCTCTGCCCCGATGCTCTTCCCCACAGAATCTGCTCTTACGTCATCCCATCTCTGCCCAAACATCACCTGTCTGAGCTCCCATGACTGACCATCCCCAACAGCACCCTCCACTGCCACCTCCCACCTCCTTGCCCTGCCGAGTCTTTCTGCAGAGCACACGCCCCTGGTGGCATCTCGTTTGTGTATCTGTTTGTTTTCCAGCCCAGTCCCCACCCCCAGGGCTGCAGGGGCAGGAACTTCATCCAATCCAGGGGCCTGGAACCGCACCAGGGACGGTAAGCGCTCCATGGCGCTGTTGAGCGCACAGATTTTGCTCAGACACCTTCTTCCGGGAAGTCCTCCCTGACCGTCTCCACCCGGCCAGGCTGAATCAGGTGCAATCAGACGTCATCGCCTGAGGACGGAGGCCCCTTTCCTCTCTGGGTCCCGTGAGGGTGGGGTCCTCCCACCCTCCCCATGACAACCCTCTGCATGTTTACATTAGCTTTTATGCTGAAACCCTTCAGAAGTGGCTTTAAACCCGAGCTGCCTGAAGAGTGTGTGGGGGCCCAGCCTGTCCCCTACCTGAGGGTGCGGCCAGAGCCGAGCAGGTGGGTGCGCTGGGAGAGCGCGAGCGGCAGGCCGTCCTTGAGCCAGCTCACGTGGATGGGCGGGGAGCCCCGGGTGGGGCACGCCATGGTCACCAGCTCCCCAGGCCTGCTCACCAGGGTGGCCGAGCCGTCTGCTGCCCGCTCGATGGTGGGAGGCACTGGGGGTGCAGAGGGAGGAAAAAGGGGGGTCCTGGGGGGGGCGGGCTCCTCCCAGGGAAACTGCGGGGGGCAGCACCGGCCCTGGCCTTCTGCCACCGGCAACTTCGGGGGCCTCCAGCCACGGGAGGGGTGAGGCCCACGTGTGGGGCACAGCCTCAGCCCTGGCGCTCTCCCTGCCCCTCATCCCCCTACCCTGGGCTGAGGTGCTTGTGCCCCTAGTGTGTGGAGGAGGCCCGGAGGCCCGGAGAGGCCAGATCTGTGGCCTGGGCCACAGCTCGGGCATCGCTGGGGCTTCAGCCCGGGTCTCCTCGCCACCCTCCGCTTGCCCCAGGGTGGCCCCTCGCGGGCAGGGCCGCCGCAGCCCGGGCGGGCTCCTCACCCAGCACGTTCAGCGTGTGCAGCCTGGCGTCCTCGCCCGCCGTGCTGCGCGCCACGCAGGTGTAGGCGCCCGAGTCCCCAGCCCGCAGGCCCTTCAGCACCAGGGAGCCGCCGTCCAGGTAGAACCTGCCGCGGGGAGGGGCGGGACGCGTGTGAGGGGCCGCGGCCTGACACCTGTGGGCGGGCTCGGGCACGTTCGGGCCTTACCGGAGGTGGGGGCCCACGGCCTGGCCCAGCGGGCGGCCGTCCTTCAGCCAGGCCACGTCGGGCGGCGGCTGCCCCTCGGCCTCGCAGTCCAGCCGCACCTCCTGCTCCTGCAGCACGTGGTGCTCCTGCGCCCCGCCCGAGCTCCGGATCCGCGGCGCCACTGCGGCAGGGGCTACGGTGAGGCCAGGGCTGGCAGGGCTGCCGTGGGGGCAGGGCAGGCGCGGGGCGCAGACCTACCCAGCACATTCACCACGAAGTCCTTGCGGGCCTCGGCCTGGGCGCTCTCGGCCACGCAGGTGTAGGTGCCGGCCTGCGCCGGCTGCAGGCGGCTGAGCTGGAGGCGGCCTCCCCGGGAGACCACGCCGTGCGCCACGCTGCTCTCTGTGGGACAGAGGGGACCCCTTGAGCCGCTCACCCCGTTCCTGTTCTCACAGGAGACTGCAGCTCACAGGGCAGGGGCTCCTTGTGCATCGCGGCCTTCCCCCGCCTGGCCTCTTGGGCTCCTCTGTCCTTGCAACCCCCTCCTCCCTCCCCTCCACACGTCGCTCCCCGAGGGACCCACTGCCTTGAGTGTGCAGGGCCTGCCCTCAGGCCCTCTCTCACCCGGCACTCTCTTCCTCCCCACCCTGCCCCTCCATCCACCAAGACTCTCCATCAAGTCGGACCAGCCCTTCCCTGGGTGACACAGGTCACCGTGGGGACGCCTGGGTCTCTGCTTAGGCCTGGACAGCCCCCCCTTCCTTCTCTCCAGCCGCACCTCTGCCCACAGCTGTCTCTAAGTGCACCAGCCTGGGGCACCCCCAGGCCGACCTCCTCGCCACACCCTGGTGATGTAGCCAGCCTTTCCGCCCCAAATGCACCAGCAGCTGCCCCGTGTCCACCTGTGGGCTTGGCAGTCAAAGGTGAGCACGACACAGTCCCTGTCCTCAAGGAGTTCAGATGTTCTGCAGGGGACAGTGGAACAAGTGCCACCCGGTGCCGACAGTCCCATGAGTCCCAGGTGGGGTCAGCCAGCGGGCATCGTCTCGGCCCCCAGTGCCCATCCTGCACCATGGAGAGCCCATGTCGTCCATCTCCGGGGAGCTGACCGAGGGCGTGGACGTGAGGGGCCCTCTGAGCCCCACAGGAGCCGTTCCTGATGTTTGGGTTCCAAGGGCCAATAAATAATGTTCCAAGACAAGCTGGGGTGGGGCCAATGCTGCGCAGCCAGCCTCTGATTTCACCAAATAAGAACGCTGACTCCCGACAACCTCTCTCTTCCACTTCCGCTGCCATCGCGTTCGGTGCAGGAGCACTTCACGCTAAGGTAAGGACAGATGTACTCACCCACAGGCATTCTGTCCTTCAGCCAAGTCACCGTGGGTGCAGGGACCCCGGACACATCACAGGTCAGGACCAGGGGGCTCCCAGCCACCTGGCTCACTGTCTCCGTCTTGGGGTTCTCAAACGTGGGGGGCACTGCAGGAAAGAAGCCGGTTCCCAGAATCCTAAGACTTTCCCCGCAGCCCCTTGCTCTTGGGCAGAGCAGGGAGGCCCGAGAAGCCCTTGCTGGTCGTCAGGAGTGCACGGTTCGTGTGCTGCCATTGCGAGAGAGGCTCTTTCCTGCTTCCCATGGGCTGGGACAGGACGCAGGGTCCCAGCTTCAACCACAGGAACAGGGACAACACCCTAAGGGGTGGACAGTCAACAAGACGGAAGGAGCCTGGGCCCCTACGTCGCCACGAGGAACTGAGCTGCCCCGCCAGAGAGACACTCACCCCTGGGCTTTCGAACGGGAGAGGTAAACTTCCCGCCCATTTAGTCCACTGTTTGGGGTCTCTTTGTGACACAGCTAAGTCCATACTCTAACCTCGCATGAAAGAACAGCTGACTGCAGGAAAATCTGGCCAAGCTCCCTAGACAGCTCAGCCCGGCTCCCCCTCACCCCGGCTTGAGCCATACGAACAGTCAGATGGGCTGATGGGACAGACCCCCTCAGGGTCAGGACAGAGGTGACGTGGCCCCTGTGTGTCTGGTCTCCCAGGGCTCCTTCATCCGGTGCCCTCATGCCAGGCCCTGTGCCGGGCACCGTCTCCACACTCAGTGGCTGTACACACCCCAGGCACTTCGCCTCTTCCACTGTGGGTGAGCCTGCGGCTCCAGGGGACACGTCACTCTGCTAAGTGCCACAGGCCGGCCATGGGCAGAGTCTTCCTTGGGTTCTGCTGATCCTGCCTTTTAAATTCCAGATCTTGTGCCCTTCACGCCAGGCAACACTGCCTCCGCCCAGCTACCGTCCTCCTCCTCCTGGGCAGTCCTGTGTGCTGCTGGGGGCCCCACGGCCACGTGGCCACCCGGTCCCCAGCTTACCCTGGACAGCGAGGACAAAGGTCCACACGGCCTCCCCAGCCACGTTGCTGACTCTACAGCTGTATAAACCTTTATCCGACACCTGGGATAGGAAGAGCACATGCTGACAGTGTGCATGGAGCTGGGGTGGGGTGCCTAGGGATCCCCAAAACACCTAGGCCCCCAAAGCTTCCAGAGCAGGGGCTCCCCAGGTGTGCTGCTGGTCCTGACTGGGGAGCCAAAGGGAGGTGGGACCCTCTGGCCTGTCCAAGGGCCTCCAGAAGCAGGAGGGCCCTGGAGGGTCAGCGCATGGGCTCTGGAACCCCACCCTGCCGGGGCCCGCAGGTGGGCCAAGTCTGGAGGAGAAGGGCCTTCACTGTGGGGACGGAGCTGGGCCAGGAGAGAGGAGCCCAGAGTAGGTTTCTGGGGGAGCAGCAAACGTTCACCCAACACACGCTTGTGGGGGAGCGTGGGACAGACTGGGGGAGTCACGGATGGTCAGCCAGAAAAGCTGGAAAAAGCTTCTAGATCCTGGGAAACTAAAGCAGGCAGTGGGGCTGGGGCTGGCTCAAGGTCATCCTTGCCCTTGACCTTGAGTGCAGGGTTGGATCTGGACCCTAGCTCCAGAGCCCTGTGCAATTCCCATTTCTCCTGCCCTGAGAGCTGCTAATCGACTTGGTTTGGGGTCCCACAGGCCACGGAGCCAGCAGCCCCCACACCCAGCCACGCGCTTGCCACCTCCCTCCACTGACGCTGCCCATGGCCCCCACACCCCCGGGCCACTCACCTGGGTGTCCGGAATCTCCAGCCGCTGCCCACCGTGCACAGCCTGGGCCCGCTGCGCCAGGGCCAGGGGCTGCCCGTCCTTGTACCAGGTCACAGTCGGCTTGGGGAGCGAGTCTGTCTCACAGCTCAGGATGGCCTTGTCCCCGGCCTGCACCACGACTGCATCCTGGGGGCCACTGGGGGCCTGCCTGAAGGTGGGGGGCACTGGGAGCAGGAGACAGAAGAGTGAGGTGCTGCAGCCATCCCCCCGCCCTCCCTGGCCCAGGCGAGCCCGTGGAGGCCCCCAGGTGTCACACAGTGGACCTGGCCCCAGGGGCTGGCGCAGACCCAGGGGAGTTGGAGGAGAGCCCGGCCGGCACACCCAGGACCCGCTGTGTGGCCAGGGACAGCTGGCCCCAGCCTCCCAGATGGGGAGACGCTGACGGCCCTCCAGGCTTGTGCAGGCCCCGGCCAGCCGGGTTAGAGCACCCCGTGGGGGCCGTAAGCCCCCTGTTGCTCCAGCAAACCAATGTAGAGGCCCCCATCCTCAGCTGTAGCCCGTGGGACCTGGCACAGTGTCCGGCGCACAGTAGGCGATCAGGCACGAATGTGCGAACCAGCCCCAGGGCTAGAAAGGGCCTTCCAGGAGCCCTGGCACCTGACACCTTGGCCGGCTTTCCCCAGGAGGACCCGAAGACCATGATCCCCGCGGCAGGCTCCGTGCCGAGGAGCCCGCGCTTGAGCAGGCTTGAGGAGGGCCCTTCCCGGGCCAGGCGCTGCCCCTCACAGCTGACTGCTGCAGGCGTCCTGGCTCCTGCAGTGCCAGCTGCCCCGCTCCTGGCCACACTGCCAAGGAGGGGACGGTGTGGGTGGGGAGCAGGCAGGGACGTACCCAGCACACTCAGCTGCACCAGCTTCCGGTCCCGGCCAGCAGCATTGAGGGCCTCGCACGTGTACGTCCCGGAGTCCGATGGTTGTGCTCGCGCCAGCTGCAGCGTGCGCGTGCCTGCGGTGGGTGGGGGTAGGGTCAGGGGTCAGCCCCTCACGCCAGCACCCTGGCCCAGCCCCAGGCCTGCTCCCCCAACCCCCAGTCCCTCTTAGACTCTCAGCCCTGTCCCAGGGTTGGGGAAGCCACTGTCTCCCCAGGTGACCCCAGAGCGAGGCCTGATGTCCACCCACCAGGCAGGAGGAAGGCCTCTTCCCCCAAGGAGAGGGCCCGGCTGTCCTTGTACCACGTGACCTCGGGGCTTGGGTGAGCATGGACGTCGCAGGGGAGGGAGACGCTGCTGTTGACGATGGCGGTGACCTGCTCCGAGTCCGGGCCTGCGATGCGTGGCGGGACTGTCCCACAGCCACCAGGATAAAGACGGGCGTGAGAATGCAGACCCCCGGGGGTGGGGGCGGAGAGCCAGAGCGGGACGCTGAGAGCCCCCACTAGCCCCTGGTGCATCTTCAGATGACCCCCCGCAGAAGCCTCCATCTGTCATCACCATCTTATGCACAGGAGCACTGGGGCTCAGAGATCAGGGAGGGAGAGTCACTGTTCCAAGGCCACACAGCTGGTCAGTGACAGATCCAAAATACCAATTCAGGTTTGAGTCCATGACCTTGAGTGCTTAACACTCTCCCTCTGTCCCTGAGGCTACAGCTGTCCCCACATCTTGAGGCCGAGCTCGTGGCCCCCGAGGCTCGGTGAGAATGCAGAGGTTGGGAGTGCAGACTCCGAGGTGGTGAGACCCGCCCCTCCCCTGGGCGACCTCCCTGAGTCTGTCCAGTCCCGCGGCTGTGAAGCTGGGCTGGCCTCCTAGCTCTGCTGGAAGGAGTCTGCCTAGGGAAGCGCTCAGTCCCATGCTGGGTACACAGCAGGTGCTCAATAATGGCCCCAGCTGCCTGCCTCCAAAGCTGCTTAAAACCAGCTGCAGTTGGCCCGGTCGTGACCAGGGTCCCCCAAACGCCCTCTGTCCTGGACGTGGCTGACACCGGGCTGGGATCGCTGCACCGAGCGTAGGTACCAGGGGGCTGCAGCACAAGGGGGTGCCCCTCAGGGCGGGACAAGGAACCCTCGGGGGCTGCGCTCACCTTGGACCCTGAGCGTGAACAGCTTCTCGGCGGAGCCGGCCTGGTTCTCAGCCACACACATGTAGCTGGCAGCGTCGGCCACCTCTGCCGTGGAGACCTGTGGGCACGGGGACCCGGGAGCTACCGTGAGGCCGCTTCCCTCCCTCCCACCCCACACCAGGCACGAGGGCCAGGAGGGGCCGCCTCCTTCTGGGGCTTTGCGTGACATTCAGGAGGGGACGTGAGGCTGGTGGGGGGTGGCCCCTGCAGCACACTAGATGGGGGACGCCCTCCCCCACCCCCGGGGGAGGCTCTGTGTGCTGGGCCCCAGGTGTCCCTGCAGCTCTGTGTCTGGGCACTGGGTGGCGAGGGTGCCGCCTAGCGTCCTGAGTGCTGGGCACAGCTGTGTGTGTGCCACCTGTCGTTCCCAGGGAGGGCTGCCCCATGCCACTCTGGGCTCTAGGTGTGGCGAGCATGCACATCCTTTCCCAGGTAAGACCTAAACCTCCAGGTGCCGTGTGTGGCCTGTGCTGGGCTGAATGAGACCCAGGTGTTTACAGCGTGGTTCCCGGCAAAGAGCCTCCCATGGCCCAGACGCGACTGCTCCTCGGTTCCCCGGCAGGCAGCACTGGTGGCAGTGGCCGCTGCCTTTAGCCCATGCAGGGGCGGCCCTGACCTGCAAGACCTGCCCATCCTCCAGGACCCGCAGCCGTGGGCTTGGGGAGAAGGGCAGCCCGTTCTGGAGCCACGAGACGGTGGGCACAGGGTTGCCCAGGGCCGGGCACCGCAGGCTGATGGTGCTGCTGGCGTTGACCGTCACCTCCTCCACCAGCTCCTCCGTGTCGCCCAGGATCACAGGTGGGGCTGGGGGCGGGGAGAGGAGGCTGAGGGGCCGGCACAGGTCCCTGGGGCAGGGGTGGGTGTGGATTTGAGAGGGCGCCCTATGCCAGGCGCTGCCTGGGGCTCCTCGTGCCCTGCTCACCAAACCCTCCCTGGCCCTGATGCAGCTAGGGAATCTGGGGCACAGAGAGGGTTGTGATTTGCTCGACCTCACACAGCCAGGAAGCTTCTAACCTGGAATTCGAACTGAGTTCTGCCTGGTTTGGAGCTAAGCCCGTAACCCCACTAGAACACACTCTAGCTCGATGCCAGGCCCCTCGTGGGCCTGCGGTCCCGAGACCACCCACGCCCCGGCCCAGGCCACTCACTCAGCACCAGCAGCTCATAGTGCAGCCAGTCCTCGCCCACCTCGTTGGAGGCCTTGCACGAGTACCTCCCGGCATCCTCCGCCCGCACCAGGGGGATCTGCAGGACCCGGCCTCCTGCAGGGACACGGGACAGAGGCCTGAGCTCAGGGCAAGTGTGCCTCCAAGAGCAAGGACACGTTCTTTCCTCTGGAGGGTACCTGGGGCGCGTCCCTGCCCCCTGCCCCGTCTGTGGGGTGGAGAGAACCAGCCTGCCCCGCCCAGCTCGTGGGGCGAGGGGGACTCAGGTCAGAGCAGAGTCACAGCCTGCTGCGGCCCGGGCCCGGCTGGGCGTTCCTGGCTCAGCCCACGCTGACTCTGTGGGGCGTGTGCTGTGTCGTTCCCATCTTACAGAGGGGAAAGCTGAGGCTTTGCAACCACGCTCGGCAAGAGAGCAGCAGCTGCCGGCTCAGGTCTAGTGCTGCCGCCCTGAGCCCAGCTCATCCGTCAGGGCCGAAGGGAAGGGGCAGAGAACTGGGCAAATGTCTGGGCAGAGGCTCTTGGGAGGCCAGGGGGTGGCTTCCGGGCGTGTGGAGGGCTGGTGTGTGGTGGGGGAGGCATCGCCTGGGACCCTCTGTGATCAGAAGCCAGCCAGGGCCTCAACCTGGCATCCCTGGGAGCCGGACTTGGTCCGGTGGGGACTGCACTAGGGTGGCCATGTGCTCAGGGTTCTGGGCTGGGGAGGGCTGTGGGTGGCATGGCCAGGGTCACACCGGGGGCTCCCCACCTGCAGAGCCCAGGGACAGTGGCCAGGACCGGGGAGGCAGCGGCCATGGTAGGGGGGTCAGTTAATCTATGGTCTGGGTCAGAATTCAGGTCAGCTTGTGACCATGACAGCTATGTGTACTCAGAGTTAGGAGCCAGTGGCCAGAGTCAGAGGTCAGTGGTGGGTTTGGAGGCCAGCGGCCAGGCCTGGGGTCAGTGGCTGTGGCCTGGGCTCAGCTGCGGGTGGGGATCAACTCCTGGTCAGGGTCCGAGCGACTGGGCTGGCTGTGCACCCAGGGCTTGGGGTCAGCATCAGAGGCCAGTGGCCAGCGTACAGGTCATTCCAGGGATCTCCAACAGGAAGAAAGTGCTTTCCGGACACGTGCCTCTCTCGGATCTCTGGAGGCCGCCTTCTCTGTAATGAACCCTCGTATGACTCGCCCATGGGAGGCCCGTGCAACTGACCACTTGCCACTGGCCCGGGCCCGGCAGGACGAGGTGCGACTCCTAAGCCAGGGGACACCCAGTCGCCCTCACGAGACTTAGCTGGGAGACCTGGGTGGGCCGGCTGGGACGCCAGGCCTTTGCAAGTCCTACCCGTGGAGGCTTTTAATTCAAAACCACTCAGAAAAAAAGCTATTCTAAAATAAAAGGTTAACTTAAAAACTTAAATAACCTTAAATGACTATTTAAAGTGGTAAAAAGAAAAAAATAGCCAGACACATGAGCCAAATAACCACACGTCACATGAGTGTGGTCTTCCAAGCCCAGCGGGGGCTTCCATGTCTGGGGTCTGAGCCGGCTGAGGATCTAATAACGGAGCCGACTCGACTCGCTCTGCAGAGACGGCGGCAGCTCTGCCCATCATTTCAGGACATCGCAGATCTGGAAGCCCAGTGGTGGGCACGGCCTGGGGTGAGAGGCTCTGCTCTAAAATCCAGAGGCAGAAGGCAACCCGGTTCCTGCCTTCCAACAAGCACAGAACTTGTAGCCCAGTTTACAAGTGGCAGCTGGGTCCAGAGCAGTCGTGCCCCTGCCTGAGGTCACACAGCAGGCAGCACACGGGAGGAGGGCTCAAAGCACCTCACACAGCCCCGGCCCACCTTGCAGCACAGACACCCCGTCCGCAGCTGAGAGGGGCTGATCCTCCCTGTACCAGGTGAGCTCCGGGGGTGGGATGGCGTTGGTGTCACAGTACAGGTAGGCAGGGCTGTTCTCCACGATCTCCCTGTACTCTGTCACCTCGCCCCGGGCCTCCTCCTCCCGGGACAGCATCTCAAAGGCTTCACTGGCATCGCCCAGCTTCTGGAACATGGGGGGCACTGGGTGGGGAGACAAAGCCATTAGGAAACGCAGCGGAGGGGTGGGGGTGCTCCTCTGCTCACAGACACTACCGTCCCAGCCTCCCCTGGGCATGCAAGTCCACCGTCCGAGCCACTCCCTTAGTTCACGGCATTTCTTAAATCCACTCACTCACTCCCTCAACTGGTGTTTATTAAGCAACTGCTATGTGCTGGGCACTAAGATGAGCCTCCGGCCTGGGGCTCACGTCTACCGGGCTCTACAGATTTTTTGTATCATGGAAATATCTTCGGGGAGCAGCCAGATCCTAAGCTTTAGCCACTGTTTGTTCATCGGAGCACAGAGGCACAAAGGCATCAGCTGTTAGAACTGGGAGGGGCCTCAAGGTCACCTGCTTTGATCACCTGCATTTTATAAAGGGTGAAACGAAGGCCCAGGGGGCAGTGGCCTCCCCAGGTCACAAAGACAGTTAATGACAGAGCCGGGGCCGGAGGCCAAAGTGCCAGAGATGAGAAAGGGCACAGCCAGCCTGGAGCGGGGGGCTCCTTCTGCCGGGCCACTCCGGCACTGAGCAGCAAAGCCCGGCTCTGAGCACTCCCCCGCCCTCTGCCTATCCACCTCCCAGCC
>VSMD01009132.1:0-12529 GCA_008750895.1 Mirza zaza | reverse complement strand
TTTTACTGTCATGAACTCAATTTAAACAAGAAGCGGACAAAGGATGGTCTTAAAGCAAAATGCTTCTCTGTGTCCTTTTTTTAGAATACAAGAGGGATTGCTTCACAATTTCAATTAAGTGAAAAGAAATATTTTAAACAAAATGTTATTTGCTTAGAAACCAGAGCTCCTGAACTTCCATCAGATCATGTCGCCCTCAAAGGCATCCCGCTGCATTTAGACTAAACTGCAAATCATAGCTGTGGTCTGTAAGCTCTGCCCCATCTAGCCCCTGCCCGCCTCGGCCCCACCAGCCACCATCTGTTCATCTTATTTTATTGACCGGTTTGTAGCATTGCTGTCCCAGGCTCAGCTGTGACCTCAGGTGTGGCATCTCCTGTTCTCCAGCTCCCATGGCTTCTGTTCCCTGCAGACTGGGCCCCTCTCCAAGGCTTGTTCCTCCAGGCTCCCCACAGCCTGTGTCCCATCCACCCTCTCTCCTTTTTCACTGAACAGCTGTGACCTTACACACCACGTGCCAGGGACAGACAGAACCGTGTGGATTTAGTCCGAATCCACTTGAGGAAAAGGGAGCCCCACTCCCCAGAAAGGTGGCTCACACTCCCAGAGTCACGTGGCTAGTTAACTGCACAAGGACACCTAGAACCTGTTACCTCGGTCCCAGGCCACCGGGACTTAAGGCAGTTCTGCCAGTTTCTCTTCCATTTGATGAGTTGTAGTTCCTGGTGAGCAGAAATACAAGGAGAAAAGCTTTAGAAATTTAAACAAGTAACGTAATAACACACTTAGGACACTTTTGGGGGAAGGATGAATAATTGTGATAATTCTAGTGAAATGAGAAGCCAGCACCCCTCCCCCTTGGTATCTGAAATGGGTCATTTCACTTGACCTGAGGTCTCACCTCGTTCCCTTTACAAATCTATTGCCAGACGGAGAACGAACACACAGAGGCCCTCAAGACGCTGCCACAGTCTTGAGGAAAAGAGCCCCAGCCACCTGTTTCCCTGATGTGGAAGATAGCACTCCTGGTCGCTAGGAGCAAATGAGTGTGAGGACTAGGGAGAAGGCAGTTGAGAGAGGGGACATCTCCCGACAGGGGAAGACTGGCACTAACCCGAGTGCAGAGGCTGCCAGGAGAGGGGATTGTTCACTCTCTCCTCTCACGCTGGAACATACTCGGCTGCTTCTCTTGCACAGCAGTTCTGCACCCCCACCTCGCCAGGGCCGGCAGCTAAGAGCGACGCCGGGAGCCTCACCCCAGACTTTGAGCTGCCGCTGCAGAAAGCTTCGCCTGGACCACTCGATGCATCACGGCATCGCTGTCCCGGGCCCAGCGGTGACCGTGGTGTAGCTTCTCCTGTTCTCCAGCTCCCGTGGCTCCTGTTCCCTACAGACCGGGCCCCTCTCCGAGGCTTGTTCCTCCAGGCTCCCCACAGCCTGTGTCCCACCACCGCGGGCACTGGGTGGACCCTGCTGTGTGCCAAGCATGCACCAGCCCTGATTTTCAAACAGCCCTATCAGGGAGATGTAATTATTCCCCATGTACAGATAGAAAACGTGTTATTCAGAGATTGTGCGATGCCCTAGCAACAGCAAGTGGGGAGCTGGAATTGAAACCCAGATCTGACTCCAAACACAGGCTCTTCAAGCCTCAGCCCCCTCTCCAGCCTCAGCTCGCTGTTCTGTCTGTCCACGCTCCCCCTCGGCTAACGGCCAGACTGCTCACCCTGCCTCCAGAAGTGGTTCTTATCCCATCCTGCGTGTGCAGTGACTCGGAGCCCTGCCCCCCACCCTCTGTCCATCCTCCATGGCCCTTGGTCCCAAGGTGACATCCCCTCTGGGACCTTCTCTGAGTCCCTCTCATCCGGCCTAATTCCATCTTTCTTTTCCAGTTGTCGTGGAACACTGTGACTTCCCTCACATTACAGGGTGTAGCTATTTAGTGACAGGTTTAATGTCTACTACTGGATTGAGGTTGCTGATTTGCAGCAGGAGCAATGTCTGACTCAGCTTAGGTCACCCCGCATGGGTCACTCTGCACGTCCGCCTCTTATGGACGTTTGCAGGGGTCTCTCACGCCCCCCTAGCCAGGACGCCTGATGGCCAAACCCAGCAGCCCAGCGGCAGGTGCCTCGCCTTAGCAAGCAGCGCAGGACAGGGTGCAGGGGGCAGGCAAGGTGGCAGGACAGGGCGCGAGCTGCTGCAGGAAGGGCCTGCTCCCTTGCACACTTTCTGGCTGACTCCACCGATCTGCTGAGCGCTGCCTTCCCCGTGGCGCCGGCAAGACTGTGGGAGCTGTCAGCAAGGTCACATCTGCCTGTCTTAAGGTTGTATTAGTCCCCACGGGCGTGTTTCTTGCCTGGTGTTCAGTGTTCACAGCCCATCCCACGTCCCAACACTTGGCGGCCCCAGAGCAGAACAAGGATGATAAAAAGAGACCCACATACCACAGGATTAAACATTTGGAAGGTGTAAAGCAAGCTACAAATGGGTTGATAAAATAAGATGAATAGATATCATTAAATATTTCTTTTGTTAAATAAAACACCAAAGTTGCCTAAATATAGCTGCTTTTTAAACACTTTGAAAAAATTAATTGCATTTTATCAAATAATTGCTGTAAGACCATCTGCCATTCTAGCATCCAATGGTCATGTAATCACCAACATAGAGAACCAGTACCATGCTTCCCAGATGCTGTATCCAGAACGGAAATTCTCAGTGTATGGTCCAGGGACCCCTGGGGGGTCTCTGAGAGCCTTTTAGTGGGTCTGTAAGATCAAAACTAATTTCGTGGTAATATTAAGATTTTATTTGACTTTTTCACTCTCATTGTCTCATGACTATACACTGGAGCTTTTCAGAAGCTCCTATAATATCACCACCAATTGAAGTCAGAAGCTAGTATGAGAATCCAACTGTCTTCTGTTAAGCCAGACCTTAAAGAGATTTGCAAAGATGTAAAACAATGCCACAATTTCCACTTTTTATTATTTTGGAAAATATAGTTATTTTGTATAAAATATGTTATCCATGTTAATGCGTTATGAGTTTGTGATTGTTGTTTTTAAATGAATTAATACACATATTTTACATTTTATCCTAATTTATAATATAATAAATATTCATAAATGTAACCCACATAAACAAAGGTTCTTTAGAATCCTCAGTAATATTTAAAAGTATAAAAAGTTCTGAAACCAAAACGTTTAAGAAGCACTGATTTAGACCTACAGGAATATTCATTTAAGAGTAATACGTATTGTTCAGTATTGTGACATGTCCCTCAGCCTCCATCGCTCTAGCTCTTGAGCAAAAGTAGCACCTTGAATCAGAGCAGGAAGGGACATGAGAGCTGGACACCACTGGGAAAGGATGCTTTTTTATGCAACTATCTCATTCTATTTCATAACTATTTCATTCATGTTCTCGGAGAGAAACACTTGACAGGTTAATCAAATTGTCTTTCTCTTATCTGAGCGACCTCTTGACTCTTCCCCAAAGCCCAGGCTGCCTTGAGCCTTCCCAGCATGGGACCCAGCTGCTCCTTGGTTCTAGGGCAAGGGGGGTGGAGGTGGGGAAGTGTGCCCAGGGTCCAGGTGATATTAATAATGGGGTCTCCAGCAGCGGGGGCCTCCTGTGTTTTAGGGATGTGACTTCTCTACACCAGGGCCACAGGGCCAAAGCCTTCTCACTTGGTCTGCAGGCTCTTCTAGTGACAGGTCATCTTACAAGAAATGAGAGGACTGTCTTTCCCAGAGCTGAAATAATTTTTTTTAACATTTTTAAAATTCACAAATAAAACTTGTATATATGTATTGCATACCACATGTTGTTTTGAAGTAGGTATACATAGTGGAATGGCCAGATCAAGTTCATTAACATATGCATTACCTCACATACTTATCATTTTTTGTGGTGAGAACACGTAAAATCTATTCTCTTGGCAATTTTCAAGACTACAACACATAGTCATTATGTAGAGTGGCCACGTTGTACAATAGCTCTCTTGAACTTACTCCTCCTGTCTAACTGAAATGTTGTATCCTTTGACCCACTTCTACCCAAACTCACCCTCCAAAATAATTTTCATTCTATTCTTAATAAAATAATAACCTTGTGAGGTACATTCACCAGCACTGTTCCATTTTCTTTCCACAACAAAGCCGGGGAGTCGTAGCTTTTACATTTTGATGTTACTGATGAGGAAATTGGGGAGGAGAAATGTCAAGCAACCTGCCCAAAATTGCAGATCTGACAAGTGGCAGAGCCGGGACTTGCACAGGTCTTATAATTCATAGTCTCAAAGGGCCCTTATTTTATTTACTTTGTGCTTTATTCATATTTATGTGCTTTCCATATGGATTTTTTTCTTGCTTTATGGTTCTAGTTTATGTTTAAATATATTAAATGTAGTTATATAAACTTAGTCTATTTGTCATCAAATGGGCTAGCTCTTTTTAAAAAGAGTGGGTCTTATCAGTACCTGGAGCTTGCTAGGAGAATATTTCTGGGCACAGTGTAATTCTTTGAGCCTTCAGTATAAAAGCAGATAAGACAAAAGGGGGAAAATGGCACAGGTTGTTGTGAGAGCTTGCTTGAATTAGACATGCAGTAAAAGGGCTTTACCTGTAGAGCTTTGAGAAACCCTAAAATACAGACCATACTGCTGCCTCCTTAAATCAGATCCCTGGATGGGGGAACCCGGGCATCTGCATTTGTTAAAGCTCCTCAAGCTATTTCAACATGCACCCCAGGTTGACAACCACTGGACTAGAAAATCAGCAAACAGCCTGCAAAGGTCAATGAGGATCTCTGAAGTTCACGAAGCATCTGCCACTTGGACTCTAACTACTCATTAGGAGTACAGCAGGAATGAGCTTGCCCAGAGTCATACAAAATAAAGAACCTGAGCTGGCAAAAAAAAAAAAAATGAAATGAAATAGCTAGACGGCAAGCTGTAATCTTTTTAATCCCAGAAAACTCCTTAGACATGGAGGAATAGTTTATACTAAAAGCACCAGGAATGCAAGTTTGGGCAAAGGCCAGTGATCTAAACATGGGAACTAGCCAGAGATCTCTTAGTCTGTGGTCTCTAAGTCTAGACCACAGAGATAGATCACTGAGGCCTTGGAACCATGCTAAAGACAGGCTAAAGACTAAAAAGACAGGCCAGCGGGCAAGCGCCCATTGCCCTCAGTTTCAACAGAGGAGCTCAGGCCCCTGAGGGGTGGAGTGACTTGGAGGGCAGGTAGAAAAACTAATGCAACAAGGTGGAATGAGAAATCAGCACAGTCCAAATAGGCAAATTGCTCTCAAAGAAGAGAGATAGCAGCAGGCCTCAGAGATCCAACTACTGAGACCACGAGAAGCACAAAGCATGAAGCCCCGTGATAATGCCATCAAGACTGAGCAACATTGAAGCCTCCAGGGAGCCCTTATGCCACCTGCCTTGATTCTGAGGCTAGTGGGGACCCTTGAGCCTTTAGAGGTGCAGCACGAGCACAGGTTCTGCTGCCTCTTCCTCTCTCCTGATTGTTCAGTTGATCACTGCTCAGTGTGTACCCTGGGAAAGCAAATTTAATGCCTGTTTCATTATAGTAAATACTTAAAGGAATATTTAGCAAAAGTGTTGGTAAATGGTAGGCTCTCAAAAATGGTAGCTATTATTAATTTCTTTTTTTTTTACTATTTCTATTAGCAAATGCACAGCTTCTGTTTGCCACTTTTAAAATGTTTTTTGTGTCGAGTGGAAGTCCAAACTGCCACATCCTAAGAGTGCTTGGGAGAAGGGACATCTCCAACCTGAAATCACACCGTGAAACTGCTGCAAAGTCATGTCCCATAGTACTTAGACTTTGAAAGTCATGGACAGAGTCCAGGAAGCCCCATAGGCTACATGGCTGCTGCCTCTTACCAAAGTACCCTGAAGTTCATGGGTGGTCATTTGACTTCTCCATACTAATTAAGTGGGAAAGTCAATAGATTTGAAGGATTTGCATATAATGATAGCAGTAACATTCACTTATTCATCCACTCAAAAGTTATTGAGTGATTTGCCATCACTTCTGGTGCTGGAGGGATATGGTAGTGAACAAAATAAGTCCTGATGCTCATGAAACATGCCTTGTAATAGCAGAAGACAGACAATCTAATGAGTATATGTGCTGTTTTCAGTGATGTTAAGTGCTGTAAAGAGAAGTAATGCAGTGAAAAAGCATGAGCATGGCAAAAGATGCCACTTCATGTAGGGGGATTTGGGATGAGTAGGTGAGCAGGTGAAGAGGAAATGCCAGCATAGCAGAGGCCTGGAGACATGTGGAGGAAGAGCATTCCTGGCAGTGGGAACAGGGAGTGCAAAGGTCCTGGGGCATGGCTAGGGTAGGTGGGCTGCAGGAACAGCAGGAGGCCAGGGCTGCTGGAGCCAAGTTGGGAGGAGGCAGATGTGAGAGCTGACATCAGGGACTTGGGGGCCAGAGGATAGAGCACTGAGGCCGTGCAGCCACTGGGAAGGCCTTGGATTTGCACTGTGTGAGAAGGAACCACAGGGGGTTTGGCAGAAGAGGATGTGATGTGATTTAAGTTGTTTTTTAGAGGTTGCTGTGGCTGCAGTGTGGAGAATAGAATGTAGGCTAGAAGTTGGGAAACTCTTTAGCCCAGGTAAGAGCTTCTGGTGGCTGAGGTGAGGAAGACAGCGGTGGGGGACTGAGAAGTTGGCAGAGGCAGGGCAGCTTGTGTGGATGTAGACACGGTTTGCATTTCAGCATTGACCTTGGGAGAGGAAGTGTCCAGGTGCATACTCTGGCTACCTGGGAGAATGGGGTTATCCTCTACTGAGAGGGGGGAGAGCACACTTAGGGCTGGAGTGACCAAGAACTTGTTTTGGGGGCTGTGTTTGAGATGGACACTGGATATCCATGTAGATGGAGATAGCAGGGGGAGAAAACCCACCAGCACTAATCATAGGATTCTCTGCATATTACAAACGTGAGACATATTCCCCATGTCTCTTTTTCATCAAGAATGTTATATTAACAGCTCTCTCCCCGGGACTTCTGCAATTGAACACATAGGCCAAAACACCACGACTTTCTCAGTGACAGAGGAGTGGGATTTGCCACCCGCTGCAGTGCAGGCTTATAGACAGCAGTCACTGAGCTCTTGCAAATGAGCTGTCAGAAGCTGGGAGCAGGAAGAAGGGAGGAGGATGGTTGTGTGTATTTAGAAAAAAAAAAATCCCCAGACGATTCTGATAGTATTCCTCCCTCTTGACATTTTTCTATGAACATTGTAGTAAAGCTTTCCAGATTTGTAAGTTCTCTTCAGAAAGAAAGCATGCAAGGGGTTTGGGTCAATACAGTGCTTGCTGGGAAAGGGAAATATACAGACCAAAGACCAGGCAGGCGTCACAAGACTGAGGTCTGAGGCCCCACTTTGCACTCACTTGCTCTGTGACTCCAGGCTCGTTGCCTGAACGGGGGCTCGCCTCTGCCTGCCAGGGACTGGAGGATTGTGAGACATGATAGCCGAGGAAGCTTCTTGTAAACTGGGAAATGCTGTGCAAAAGCTTTCTTGTTATTTTCACCCCACCCCCTTTTGTCAAACACTTTTTCTCCCTAAAAGCCTATTTCGTCCTGTTTTACTCTCCACCCTTCCTGACGAATGTGCAGTGGTTTGTTCTCACCCGTGGGGAATAATTAATCCCGAAGACGAATTCCTCTGCCCACATTCAAGGTTGCCCAGACGTGGCCCCAGCCCCCCTCTCTCACTGTATTCTTGAATCTCAGTTTGCTCCAGATCCACGTGTGCAATGTCCAGTCAAATATAAGCTTTGCAAGGGCAGGGCCTTTTGCCTGCCCTCTCTCGAAGGGAGACTTTCTCTAGAATAAGGACAAGACCAGGGGGTGGAAGAAAACGGGGAGGGGATGAGGGACTGGGAGGGGGCTGGTATGTATTTTTTAGCCTCTCTGAAGACCTTCAAAGAGATCTTTGTTCACCTCCTGCTATCTCTCAGTCTATAGATCTAAGCAGTACTGCCTACCTCACTCTGGTAAGGGAGAAACAAGCAATTCTAAGCCCATTCCTACCAGACAAGCAGAAAAAGATGCAATAAATTATTTTTCAATATTAACGGCATCTACAACATAGGTGTATTGTTTTTAATTATTTAAAAAACCTCAAATCTATAGATGAATTGCTGCTTTTTACTTGGATATTTTCACTGTCCTGTGGTCAATGCCAGCTTAATTAGTATTATCTATAATGGAAATATTGAAAACAACAACAATTTCCAGAAATAGAATTACTGTGATAATTATGAATATCCATGTGTTAAAATATTATGGCTAGTGAAATGACTTGGGGGATATATTTTAATAACATGAGGGAAATTCTTACACTGTAGTAGTTACACATAAAAAGCAGAATACAAAAATGTGTGGTCTCAACTATCTAACAAAATGCGTGAAGGAAAAAGGAAGGAAATATTTGCACATAACTATTCTGAAAGTCTCTGAATGGCATAGTTATGGGGGCTTGGTGGTTTTTGTGTTAATTTTGTATAATTTTCAAATTTTTAGCCCGCATTACTTTTACTCAAAAGTCCCAACTCTGGACTTCTCTCAGGTCTTTGGAATTTGCAAAATGTGGCTCAACTTACCTTAATGCCCAGGAAGGGCTTTGGGGTGTCGTCCTAGTATCGAGAGGAGGGCCCCTGGTTCATGAAAAGACATCCGCACATGAATGCTTAACTCTGAAGTCAGCAGTGCAGCTGTGGAACCTTCTGGGGCCATTCAAGCCGGAGACAGGTCTTCCTCTCTCTGATCCCTGGTGCTGATGTCTAACACAAACTTATCCATGTCGCTTTGGTTTGTCTCAGTTCAGGTTATGGCTGCTTTGTACCATTCTAGATTGAGAAATTAGGCCAAATGTGAACTAATGGGAAAAAAACAAGACTGATCAATCCATTAAGAAATGAACCGTTCCAAGGTTCTTCTTGGCATCTCTCAAGAGGGCCAGCATTCAGGGTGTACTCTGCAGCCCCCGTAGCTCTGCTCACAGCTGGGTACATCCCCCTTCCCTGTCCTGCACTTGCTCAATCTGACCTGTGCCTTCAAGGCACTTAACATGCAGTTGTTGTTAAAATATCTCAAGGTGACCATACCTCCTCTTTGCAGCTTTTTGTGACAACCACCAATTAGAGACAGTGATGGCCCCTGTTTGAGTGCTTCCTTGTGGGTCAGAATGACACTGAGCTGATGCTCTTAAAAATATAGCTGCCTGGTGCCCACCCCAGCCTATTAAATTAGAATCTCCAGGGAAGAGGCCATTTGTTTTATTTTTAATTTTGTTTTCATCTCATGCATTCAGCTTTTTCTGCTTCAGCTGACCTGAGAACAAGGATCATACCCTGAACACCAGCTAGCTCAGAGCTTTACAAACAGTAGGTATTTTATGGATATTTGTTCAACTGAACTGTATTATATACAACCAGACCAAGGGCACATTTCAGTCCTTGAGTTGGAGTCCTAGCCAAAATGCCACAATTACTTTTGTTTGTTTGTTCATTTCTAACACTTCCTAATCAGCAGATGGAAATTTGTTAATTATGGAGACTGCTTTTTATCATCTTACAGATTGTTTTAGCAGCCTGCAAAGCAGACACTGTGTGGATACATGTGGCTGTTACTCTCTAGGGGTGGTGCTCAGAGTGGTAGTCTTGAAGAGAGATGGTTCAGGTACACTCAGAAGGAGCCACTCTGCAAGGTGGTTTGCAGGGATTTTCAGTTACCAGTCACTGCAAGGATCCTTCCTGCCTCCTCTTCTCCTATAGAAATGCATATTGCTGCCCAGATTTTGATGGGCATCCCAAGACTGAGAAATATAGCCATATTGGGTCTGGCTCTAAGGCTCCTTTTTCAGTGTGTGTATATGTCAATTTAAACACATATGCAGTGGAGTCACTAGAAAACAATATTGTCATTTTCTAAAAAACCTAAATTGGATAGAACTTTTATATTCTGGTTGGGTGTGCACCATTCTTCCCATCAGTAATATCCAGCCCATTCATTCCCTACATTTGCGTTTTCTTCTAATAATCTATTTTGGCAATTGAGTATGTAAAACTCCATAGAATGTCTTGGGTTATTACTATTTCGCACGATTGTATCCTGACTCTCCGGGGAAGATGCCATAGTTTATATTCCAGTTCATTTTCCGGTGCTTGGCATGTGCACTGGTTGGCTGAATGAATAAATAAATGAAGAATGGCTGAAAAGTGCACCCTTAGCACTTTAAAGCCATCCTGTCACATGGGTCTAACTACCTTGGGGTAATATTAATAAAGCAGTAGTCACGTGCCAGCCTCCGACGGCAGATCACAATTGAGCCGCTGACATGGAGCACTTGGTCTTCTGATGGCTGATGGGATGAGACTTGTCCTTTGCAAAGAACAAAGCCAGTGTCTTGGAATATGCAGGCCCTTAAGCCTCATTAGCATGTACCTGTGGCTCTCTCTTCCTCAGAAGTAATGTTTCTTCTCAAAAAAAAAAACCCAAATTACTTTCATTTTCTCATTTTCCTTTTAATACCTCTGTCTCGTGGGGCTTTGTGGAAAAGCCTAACGAGCAGTTTGAATGGCGGCCCAGGTGTCTCACTGTGACGAGCAAATCCCCCCACTGCCGCCTGCCAGGGGGCAAGAGCTTTGTCTGCTGCCCCTACTTCCGGGCTGGGACTCCTCGAGCAGCTATTATTCTCTGAAAGGATGGGACACTTTAATCTCTGCCGTTTTTTTCTGCATGCAAGGTAAAACAGAAAATTAGAGATGTTATCTGAATAATTAATTCAAGCCTCAAATGAAAAGAAAAATTCTAAAATATCCAGATCATTGAGACCTCTCCGTTTCTATTTGTCTGGATATAGGCAGCTTGTCTCGTAACCAGTTGAAACGGCAGTGAGAGCCCTTGAATACATTACCATGTGATTGAGGCCCAAGGTGTCTAGGCATCAGCTAAAGAGTGAAAAGTGTCTTAGTGAGATGATAATCATCTAATTTGCCTTCTGGTGATTGCTACAGAGAGTCAAGAAGATAGCACCAATTAAATTGCATTCTTGTTGAATTTCACATAAACCTGTACCACACGACTGAGCAAAGATTCTACGTGGCCGGAAATTGGTGAGAGAAGCAGCAGGGCTGGTACATTCCTAGTGGCAGCCGCATCTTTTGTGTATCACACACAAGCTCAGGTGATGGCTGCAGGTGTCCAAGCAGAAGAGATGCACTGCTTGAGAACCATTCCTCTTCCCTAGTCTGTAAAAGTGGAAATATGGTCTAAAATCCCACAGCAGACTATAGTTTTTGCCCATGAGTTCAAAGGTTCCAAGCTGCCTCAATTTCTTGTCCCTTCCCATTAGTTCTGAAAATCAGAAAGATTAGTTGCTGTGAAAAATGTCAGAAGGGACTGTCTGTTAAATATGTTAAAGATTTTCAGCAGTAAGCAGCATGCGAGACATGTTTTAGCAGTAGTAGCTAAGTGTTCCCTTTCTTTTAATGTTCTAGAACCAAGCAAAATTGTGGACTGCTACGGTTCCTACACACTCCCAATCCACCTTCACAGAATCGTAATGATAATTTCCCAGTGCTCTCAGAGCTGAATAACAAGTCCCATTTGTTTTCAAAATAGAATTGTTCCTTCCTTTTATCATTCCATGAATAACTGATAACAAAGCAATATGCCATCCATCTAGGTCACCTGATTTGCTTCTTTTGACCACGGGAATCTCTGAATGCTGTTGGAATTTAGGCACATCTTCATTTAGCTGTGGGTCACTTAAATTCAATGCTTCATCTTGCTCTCTTTGGGTTTGTGTGTGTGTGTGCCGTTGTTGTTGTTGTTTATTTATTTTTTAAAAAGGCAGGGTCTTGCTGTGTTGCCCAGGGCTCAAGCCATCCTCTTGCCTCAGCCTCCCAAGTATGTCTTTGCTCTTGTGTCATTTCTCTCTCCCATTGATGTTAAGAGCCTGATGGAGATGCTGGTAGGTTGGTTTTTCTGTTATCCTTTCAACTGCCCCATTTTATTCTAAATCACTACAGGTGGGCTTAATTTAATAGCAACAGTTCTTTCTTACTTCCTCCTCCTTCCAACAGAAGTCTCTTAATTTAAACCACAGCTGCCGGCCTGCTACCACGGCTGGTGCCGTGACGGTGCGGCCCACTGTGGCTGAGGCAAGAGGCAGCCAGGACCTGAACTGAGTGCTGCAGGCTGGGAATGTCACAGGCGGGGCGCAGTGACGAGAGGGGAGGAATGTGTCACCTGTAACCCCATCTGGGATACGAACTGGCTCTGTCACCTTTCAAGGGAGGAAGAGGGATAGATATGAAACACCGAAGAGAGAGAGAGAGAGATCAGATGCTTTTATATCGCCAACTGCTATTTATGTCCTACTCTTCATCATTGCTCTGAGTTGCCTTCTAAAAATGGTCCCAGGCATGAACACTGAATCCACATCAGGCATGGCTGTGTTCAGCAGG
>VSMD01009131.1:0-54220 GCA_008750895.1 Mirza zaza | reverse complement strand
CAGAGTCTCACTTTGTTGCCCAGGCTAGAGTGAGTGCCATGGCATCAGCCTAGCTCACAGCAACCTCAATCTCCTGGGCTCAAGCGATCCTACTGCCTCAGCCTGCAGTAGCTGGGATTACAGGTATGCGCCACCATGACCAGCTAATTTTTTGTATATACATTTTTAGTTGGTCAATTAATTTCTTTCTATTTTTCAGGGTCTCACTCAGGTTGGTTTCAAACTCCTGACCTCGAGCAATCCGCCCACCTCGGCCTCCCAGAGTGGTAGGATTACAGGCATGAGTCAACACGCCCGGCCAAAACACAATTTTTATAAAAATTAGACCTATGACCTCATGGAAAACTCTTTTAATGGCAATAATATTTACCTGGTTTTATACATCATCTTAAAAAAAACACAATCAAAAAAGTGAAAATAAAACTTACCTCATAATACCACTTTGATATTGGCAAACTGTAGGTGATAGCAAGCCAGTTTCGGTGTACTTCAAAATCTGTGGAATGGCTACTCAAAATAATTAGATGAATAAAACAAGATTTTGCAACATTTATCAATTTTTAATTTCCATAATTACACTTTTAAATGGACTGACATCCCCTAAGCAGTCATAGCTCACTATCCTATAAAGACATAAACAGGCATGACATAAACCTATAATACCACACTCATCTGGAGGTCAGACCTCCTTCTGAAAAGTTGTTGAGGGACCTGTAAGCCAGTAAAAAGGATCTCAGAGCTATCAAAAGGGCTGACAAAAAGCCCATACTTTTTAAGGGAAGCCCTCAGGCCCTTGCTTAGAAATGACATCCTCTTGCTCACAAAGAATTCTAACAAAATTCATTATCTGGAAAAGGCCTCACATATAAGCTCGATCTTCCAGGATGAGGAGGAGTTCACCACAGAAGGTAGAAAAAGGCCCCTGCCGTGCTCATGTCTCCTACTTCTCCCCCTCACCATAACAATGTAGAAATATATTCAAGTACCTCCCATCTTCAGTAGAAAATCTTTTTTTCCTGTTTGTCCACTGCTATACCTCCCCTCCACATATAGAATAGTACCTGACACATGGATGGGCTCAATACATTCTAGTTGAATAACCACTCACCAAAGTGAATAAAGAACTCCACAGCAGCAAAGGACATGAACAGAAATTTTTCAAAAGAAGATAGAATACTGACCAACAAACATATGAAAAAATGCTCAACATCTCTAATCATCAGGGAAATGCAAATCAAAACAGCAATGAGATATCACTTATCTCCAGTAAGAATGGCCTTTATCAAAAAGTCCCCAAACAATAAATGTTGGCATGGATGCAGAAAGATAGGAACACTCCTACACTGCTGGTGGGACTGCAAACTAGTTCAACCTCTGTGGAAAGCAATATGGAGATACCTTAAAGCGATACAAGTAGATCTACCATTTGATCCAGCAATTCCACTACTGGGCATCTACCCAAAAGATCAAAAGTCACTTTATGAAAAAGACACCTGCACTCAAATGTTTATAGCAGTACAATTCACAATTGCAAAGTTGTGGAAACAACCCAAGTGCCCATCAATACATGAGTGGATTAATAAAATGTGGTATATGTATACCATGGAGTACTATTTAGCTATAAGAAACAATGGTGATATAGCACCTCTTGCATTTTCATGGATAGAGCTGGAACCCATTCTACTAAGTGAAATATCTCAAGAATGGAAAAACAAGCACCACATGTACTCACCAGCAAATTGGTATTAACTGATCAACACCAAAGTGGACATACAGGAATAACATTATCGGGTGTTGGGCAGGTGGGAGGGGGGAGGAGGGGATGGGTATATACAAACATAATGAGTGAGATGTGCAATGTTTGGGGAATGGTCACGCTTGAAGCTCTGACTCGAGGGGGGAGTGGGGGCATGGGCAATATATGTAACCTTAACATTTGTACTCCCATAATATGCTAAAAAAATAAAAAATAAAAAGAACTCCACAGCAAAGCCCAATTTACATTGTCCAGTGTTTCCACTCATTGGAAAGTGTATGTTTTCCGCAATGACAACTTTCTCCTAAGTCTCCTTAGCAACTCCTTCTCAGTCTCAATCATGGCCTTCCCTTCCTATATTCATCAGGTGTTGATGTTTTTCTAGGTTCAGTTCTTGGTCCCTTTTTTTTTTTTTAAATGCAACTTACTCTGCTTTGGATAATCATATTCACACTTTTTGGTTTGACTATTAATTGTACAATGAAGACTTCCAGATTGCAATATGCAAACTTGGGTTTTTTTTCCTGATTTCTAGAGACAGACATCTCCAATTTCCTCCTGACACTCTAACCTGAATTTCCTACAGATGCTTCCAAATCACCACTAAAAAATGAACTGATGATCCATCAATCCCAATTCTAAGTATTATACATATCCAACAGAAATGCATGATACATTCACAAAAAGAAATGTATATTCATCAAAAGACATGTACTATAGAGGAATGTCCAAAGCAGCATTACCTGCAACAGGCAGATAATTCAAATGTCCATGAACAGAATGGCTCAATAAATTGTGGGACATTCATATAATTGAATACTATAGGGCAGCAATTCTCAAAGTGTAATTCAGGGACTCCCACGGAGACTCAGGGAGTTTAATCAGGTCAAAACTGTTTTCATAATAATACTTAGATGTAATTTGCTTTTTTCACTTATTCTCTCATGAGTATACAGTGATGTTCCAGAGGCTACATAATGTGACATCATTACTCTGAAGGCGAATGCAATTTATACTTGTATATTCTTGTGCTTTAACAATTTAATTTCTAAAATGGTAAATATCTATTATACAGCCCCTATAAACCTATAGCTCTTTATGATTTTTAAGAGGTGAAGGGATTCTGACTAAAAGGTTTGAGAACCACTGCTATATAGCGGTGAGAATAAACAAACTATGATTACATGCAACAACACAAACTGAATGCTGAGTGAAAGAAGCCAGACCCAAAAGAACATGTTGGATGATTCCATTTGTACAAAACTCAAAAACAGGCAAAATTTAATCTATGGAGTTAAAAGCCAGATACCAATACCCTTTGTGGGTTAGGATGGGAGGAGTGACTGGAAAGAGACATAAGGGGCTTCTAATAATATAGTTTATTGATCTAGATGCTATTTACAGATATATTCACTGTAAAAATTCAGTGAGCTATACATTTATGATTTGTGCTTCTGATATATTATACTCGACTGGGTATAGAAATCTAGGTTAAAAATTACTTTCATTCTGAATTTTGGAACACTTGATCCATTGGTTTTTAGTACAAAATGTTGATGTTGATAAGTCTCTTTACAATTTTCCCTTCATTTCTGGAAGTTTTTTGTTTCTTTTTTTAATCCCTAGCAGTCTTAAATGTCTAGTGATTTATGTCTTGGTGAGGGTCTTTTTTTATTTATTATGCTGAGCATTCAAGCGTGCTTCAGCTCTGGGAAATGTTACTTATTTGTTAATCTCCCCCCCTCTGTTTTCAGTTTCTTTTTTCTGAAACTAGTTGAATGCTAGACATCCTAGATCAGACTTCTAATTCCTATCTTTTCTTTCATATTTTTGAAAGATAAATTACTCAATTTATCCTTTTAATTTTGGCAATTATATTTTCTATTTTTAAGTACTCTATTCTCTCATCATTCCTGTTTCATAGCATGTGTTGTTTTATGGATGTATCTTTTTGAATCTCTCTGAAGATGGCATTTAGAACTCATTTGAGTGAGTTTGGGGAAATTTTATTAATTGCATTTTATCAATCTCCTTTAGTCTCTTTATGGTTGTTGTAGTTATTTTGTTGTTTCTTGTTGGAAACTATTGGAGATTTCACTTTGTGATGGCCAGGTATAGAGCTGACAGTTTCACTAGAAGAACCCCCAAAGCTAGTAAAAGTGTTTCCTCTGGGGTTGTTTCTGCTTCTCCAAAGACTAAACCTCTGATTTTCTGCTTGCATTTGAGCTGAGAGAACAGGGATGGCATGAAGGATGGGGTGAGGAAGGATATTAACTACCCTGTAGGGCCGGGCACGGTGGCTCACGCCTGTAATTCTAGCACTCTGGGAGGCCGAGATGGGCGGATTGCTCGAGGTCAGGAGTTCAAAACCAGCCTGAGCAAGAGCAAGACCCTGTCTCTACTATAAAAATGGAAACAAATTAATTGGCCAACTAATATATATAGAAAAAATTAGCCGGGCATGGTGGTACATGCCTGTAGGCCCAGCTACTCGGGAGGCTGAGGCAGAAGGATTGCTTGAGCCCAGGAGTTTGAGGTTGCTGTGAGCTAGGCTGACGCCATGGCACTCACTCTAGCCTGGGCAACAAAGCAAGACTCTGTCTCAAAAAAAAAAAAAACAAAAAAAAAACTACCATGTATAGATCTTCAATTAATCTGAATTTTCTGCCCTTTGCATTACTTCTTCCTTACACAAAACCTGGTGCCTCTGAATCTGGAGATTCTCCTCTTTAATTTCTTCAGAGAAGAAACCTCACTTTCAAGGGGTATAGATGCTACTTGCCAGCATTATGGGACTACAGGTCTTTTTTTTATGTATGAATATATTGACTATCAGCCGGGTGTGGTCGCTCACACCTGTAATCCTAGCACTCTGGGAGGCCGAGGCAGGAGGATTGCTCAAGGTCAGGAGTTCGAAACCAGCCTGAGCAAGAGCGAGACCCCATCTCTACTATAAATAGAAAGAAATTAATTGGCCAACTAATATATATAGAAAAAATTAGCCGGGCATGGTGGCACATGCCTGTAGTCCCAGCTACTCGGAGGCTAAGGCAGAAGGATTGCTTGAGCCCAGGAGTTTGAGGTTGCTGTGAGTAAGGCTGATGCCATGGCACTCTAGCCTGGGCAACAAAGCGAGACTCTGTCTCAAAAAAAAAAAAAAAAAAAAAAATATATATATATACACACACACACATATATATATATATACTATCAACCAATTTCCCAGTTTTGAGTCCCATATATCCAAGTCTTAAACCCCTCTAGGATTCTGCAAGGTGTAGACTCTTTTCTAGTCTATCCTCCTCTACAAGCATGCTGAGCTGAAAGTTCCTTTGCCTTGCTAAACAAGTTACCACTCCTCCACCTGTTTTCAAAGACTCTGTTGAACTCTCTTAAATTTGTAAGAAAATGTATTTCTTAAATAATAAGACTTGAAAATCAAAAATTACTCCTGATCCATGGACTACAGAATGGATATTGTGTTAGTAGGCATGAAAACAACATTAATGTCCTTATAAATCTCTATCAGAGCTCTTGGGTGACTAGATACATCATCAGTGACCAGTAATATTTTGTAAAGAATCTTTATTTTTGAGCAGTAGGTAAATATTACTTAAAATATTTAGTAAACCATGCTGTAAACAGATGTGCTGTCTTCTAGGCTTTGTTGTTCCATTTATAGAGCACTGGAAGAGTAGATTTAGCATAATTCTTAAGGGCCCTAGGATTTTTGGAATGGTAAATGAACATTGGCTTCAACTTAAAATCAACAGCTGCATTAACCCCTTTCAAGAGTCACCTGGTCCTTTGAAGCTAGGCAATGACTTCTCTTTAGCTATGAAAGTCCTAGATCAGGGGTCCTCAAACTTTTTAAACAGGGCCCAGTTCACTGTCCCTCAGACCATTGGAGAGTGCAGCCCACACCCGGGACGAGTCAGCTGCTAACAGGCAGCAGTGGCAAAAACACCCGGAGGGCCGGATAAATGTGCTAGGCGGCTCGCAAGTGGCCCGTGGGTCGTAGTTTGAGGACGCCTATAGATAGTGTCTTCTTCTGAAAGAAGGCTGTTTTATCTACATTGAAAATTTGTTGTTTACTGTAGCCACCTTCATCAATGATCTTAGCTAAATCTTCTGGATAACTTGCTGCAGCTTCTAAATCAGCACTTACTGCTTCACTTTGCATATATATGTTATGGAGTGGCTTTTTTCCTTAAACTTCATGAACCAACCTCTGCTATCTTCAAACTTTTCTTCTGCAGCTTCCCCACCTCTCTTAGCCTTCATAGAATTGAAGAAAGTTAGGACCTTGCTCTGTATTAGGCTTTGGCTTAAGGGAATGTCGTGGCTGGTTTCATCTTTTATTCAGACCACTAAAACATTCTCCATATCATCAATAAGGCTGTTTTGGTTTCTTATCATTCATGTACTTACTAGAGAAGCACTTTTAGTTTGCTTTAAAAACTTTTCCTTTGTATTCCCAACATGGCTGTTTGGCACAAGAGGCCTAGCTTTTGGCCTATCTTGGCTTTCCAAGTGCCTTCTTCACTAAGCTTAATCATTTGTAGCTTTTGATTTAAACTGAGAGACTTGTGACTCCTCCTTTCACTTGAACACTTAGAGGCCATTGTAGGGCTATTAATTGGCCTAATTTTAGTATCATTGTGTCTTGGGAAGAAGGAGGCCCCAAGAGGAGGAGAGAGATGGTGGAATGGATGGTCAGTGGAGCAGTTAGAATACACACGTTAAGTTTGCTGTCTAATGTGGCTGTGGTCCCAAAGCAATTACAATAGTAACATCAAAGATCCCTGATCACAGACCACCATAACAGATAATTACCAAACCCTGACATAGAGACATTAAAGTGAGCGCATGCTATTGGAAAATAGCACCAATAAACATGCTTGATGCAGGGTTGCCACAAACTTCCAATTTGTAAAAACAGCAATATCTGTGAAGTACAATAAAGGGAAGCATAAAAAATGAGGTATGCCAGTATGTCTGCTGCTGAAGTGAGCACTATACACATTCTTAATCCTGAACCAAGAGTGGTATTCAAAATAACAACACTGCAGGTACATTTATAGGCTGAAGTAACTAAAGCAAGAAATATCCCTTTATATGCACAGAACTTGTTAAAAAGAATTCTCTTTCATTCTGATATAAAAGGAATTTCCTACATTTTAGAAAGATTTTTCCAATTTGCTTTTAAAATGGAAAGATGTTTCTTATTTGCTTGTGCAGAAAGTTTAAGTGACCAACTCTTTTCCTCCAAGTCCCTGGTAAGTCATTTTACTGAAGCTAGATATACATTTCACTGCTTATATAATTACATATACACATCATGGTATATGTATGGACGTATATTCTATAAACACAACTCTCCTATACCCAACAAGAGAGCGCCAAGAGCTTGAATCAAAGGATACCAATAAAACAAATCCTCAACTAGGAAGTAGGGGACCTGGAGATAAGGGAGAAAAGGGCATAAGGGGAAAAAGGGAAAAGAGGATGATGGGAAGGTGAAAGCTGATATTAATAAATACTGAGTACCCATTGTACTGTATACACACCACCACTTAGTGGTTGCTTCCTAATTCCCATGCTTTTTCAGTCTTGGCCCTCCATCCATTTTTCACACAGCAGTCTAACTATGGCCTTCATAACCCTGAGTGATCTGGCCACTGCCTACCCCATCCTGTGCCATTCTTCTCCCTTAATGCTCTTCAGCCACAATGGCCATTTTCTGTTCCTAGAATGCTCTGAGTTCTTTCCTACCACAGGGCCTTTGCATTTACTCTTTTCCTATGCCTGTACTGCTTTTCATATTACTTATTCTTTTTTGTCCTTTGAATTTTAACCCAAACATCATCTTCTAAAAGTGCCCTGCCACTTTGTCACTCTCCATTTCCTTTATAGATCTTATCACAATCTGAAACTTTCCTGTTTGTCTATCTCCATTCACCAACTCCAACCAGGGCAAAGACCAGAAATGTTTTGCTCACCACTGCATCTTCAGGAGTTAGAACAGTTCCTGGCACCATAGCAAGCTGATAAGACTGGCTGAATGAATGGTGGGGATGGGTGTTCTTAAATGCATATTAAGGATGAGAACCCTGAGGCTCAAAACGTTAAAGTGACTTGTCCCAAGTCAGACAGCGCCAGGCCTGAACCTGGACAGCTAGGGCTATGTTCTAGCTCTCAGGTCAAGTAACAATCGGTGGGAAACTTAACAAAGGCGGGGAAGCAACCAGCGCGACCTACCTAAAGTTCCCTTTCCTCCTCATACCCAAGAATATCCATACTCCTCTCTCCCGCCCTGACCCACCGCAGGGCCTCCCCACCCAGCCCCTGACCGTGCAGGTCCCTTACTAGGTGGGGATGAGCAGGCATTTGAGGAGAGTCACCCCGAGCGCCAAAGCCGAAAACCAATTGCCAGAACCCGTCACACTTCTGAGCGCCGCCATTGCAGCAGCACGGCGCACTAACAATCAACTCGATCCATATCCGGGATCCCGCGCATGCGCGGAAGGCCCTCTGAGGCGGTTCCTGCGAGCTCTGCGCATGCGCCTATCCGCTCAGCCAGTCGGAGGGCTGGACTCAGGCATTTAAACCTCCCGCCCACCAACCTTTCCCAGCTGCGCCTTATCACCGGCCGGGAGGGCTCTACTGCGCCTGAGTAGGTCTTCGCTGTGACAGATTTCAGTTTTATTTGCTACTTCATACCTGCATTCAGATAGTGGCTAGTCGTCTGCTGTGGGTATTGATTTTCCCTGGCATTGAGGATACCTAGGTGAGAAAAAACTCTTATCTTACGCTAGAGACGTTCACATACTAGTAGAGGAGACAGGATTGTCACCCAGGAGTTACAGTGGATAAAAGTATTAATACTTGAGATTACTGCGGAAGCGCCCAACCTGGACGCCTGCACCGGAGTATTAAATTCAGCTAGGGAATGGCATGAGCAAAGATATAGAGGCGAAAAACATTGTGTTTCTAGAACTCTGAGCTAGGCTCTTGGTTCAGCACCTGGCTGTGTGGAACCCATTCTGGAGGCAGGCTAGAGACTTAATATATTTAACATACTTAATATACAAATAACCTGAGGTCCTTGTTATAATAAAATTCTGATTCTGATTTAGTAGGACTAACAAACTCCCGGATCACATCAGTGCTGCTGGTAGCCGAGTAACAAGGGCTGAGTCAAATGCAATGGCATTAGTCTTGTCTCCTCGTTGTATTATGTGATCTTGGACAAACTATTTAAACTCTCTAAGCCTATTTCCTCTTTTGTGAATAGATAAAAATGGTTTCTACCTCAAAGTCGTTGTGAGGATTAAATGAGAATGCATGTAAATTGCTTGATATGATTCCAGAACAGAATAAATTCTCAATGTGTCAGAGAAGTTAAATACCTTGTTGAAAGATGGACAGAAAGTAGGTGACAGTGTCACTCCCCTAATGAGTTTATGCCCTCCCACAGCTTCAGCTGCCACCCATATGAATGTGATGTACACATTTATAGCTCAAGCTCAGCCTCCTTCTTTCACCTGCAGACCCTTATCTTAAACTGACTACCTGACATCTCTTAGATATTTTAAAGGCAGCTTGCATTCATTTCCTATTGCTGCTGTAAGGGATTACCACAACTTTAGTAGCTTAACACAGGTTTATTCTCCTACAATTCTGTAAACCATAAGTCTAAAGTCAGTCTCACTGGGCAAAAGTCAAGGTGTCTTTAGGCTTAATTCCTTCTACAGGCTCTAAGGGGAGAATCTGGTTTTTTTGCTTTTAGAAGTTTCCTGCATTCCTTGGCCTTGGGCTCTTCCTGACATCATGCCAACCTCTTGCTTTCATCCTCACAATCTATTACTTTTCTATAGTCAAATCTCCCTCTGGAAAAAAAATCTTCCTCTGCTTCCTTCTTATAAGAATACTTGTGGGGGGCGGGGAGGCATGTGCAATATACATAACCTTAACATTTGTACCCCCATAATATGCTGAAATAAATTTTAAAAAAGAATACTTGTGACTACATTTAGGACCCACCTGTATAATCTCCGCATCTCATGATCCTTAATTTAATCACATCTGCAAAGTCCCGTTTGACATATAAAGTAACATTCACAGGTTCTAGGGATTAAGACATGGATATCTTTGGAGATCGTTGTTCAAGTGTATCACACATCTTAAACTCAATATATTCAAAACTGAACTCACAATCTTTCAATAGTATCCACTAAGAATGATGACACCAACCATTCCTTCCTTCTCCCACCTGTTCAATGTGATACTCAGTGTGTCACTCATGTGAATTGACTAACCCCACACCTATTCCCAACCCCCTTCTTCCTCTTCAATTTCTTCTAAAGAGTCTAGAAAATGGGCTTGGTACAATGGCTCACACCTGAATCCTAGTACTTTGGGAGGCCAAGGTGGGAGGATTGCTTGAGGCCAGGAGTTTGAGAACACCCCACCACCAAAAGAAAAGCTTTAAAAAAGTTAGCCAGACATGGTGGTGTCCACCTGTAGTCCCAGCTTCTGGAGAGGATGAGCCAGGAGTATCTCTTGAGCCCAGGAGGTTTTTTTTTTTTTTTTTTTTTTTTTTTAATTTTTTTTTTTTTAGCTCAGGAGTTAGTTCAAGGTTGCAGTGAGCTATAATGATGCCACTGCACTCCATACTCCACCATAGGCGACAGAGTGAGACCTTGTCTCCAAAAAAAAAAAGGCTAGAAAATTAAACAGTTGATTTTCTAGCTTCCCTAGCAGCTAGGATTGGCCTGATGATACAGTTTGTCTAGTAAAGTCTAAGCAGAAGGCTGCTGGGGGGTTTCTGGAAAAAAGTTTCCTTTCCTGATAAGAGTTGTCTTGACTGTCTTATCTGAAAAGCCATCTTTGCATTGTTCTGGGTCCAGCTCTGCCACTGCAGACTCTTGCAGCTTTATCACCAGAGTCCCCAAATGCTCAGTATTTTTCTTTTCTTTTTTTTTTTGAGACAGAGTCTCACTCTGTTGCCCTGAGTAGAGTGCTGTGGCATCAGCCTAACTCAGAGCAACCTGAAATTCCTGGGCTCAAGCAATCCTCCTGCCTCAGCCTCCCAAGTAGCTGGGACTACAGGTGCATGCCGTGATGCTCAGCTAATTTTTCTATTTTTAGTAGAGATGGGGTCTCACTTTTGCTCAGGCTGGTCTTGAACTCCTGAGCTCAAGCTATCGTCCTGCCCACCTCCCAGAATGCTAGAATTACAGGCATGAGCCACCACACCTGGACTTCAGTTTCTTTTAATCCACTTCATGGGATCAGTGGCATGCCTCCACCATGTCAGATGCTACAGCATGGACACCAGCTCCCAGATCTGCCCCAGGGACTTAAAGGTGAACGAGGAAGTTTTGGAGGAGGTGGAGAATGGAAAGGACGCCCCTGCTAATGGGAACACATGAGAAAAATGGGGAGCAGGACACCAACAATGAAGTAGGTGAAGAGGAGGATAGAGATGAAGATGAGCAGACTGAGACAGCTGAAGATGATGAGGACAATGTTGACATCAAGAAGCAGAAGACTGATGAGGATGACTAGATAGCAAAAAAGGAAAAGCTAAACTTAAAAAAAAAGGCTTCCCTGACTATTCACCCTCCACTTCCCCTCTCAGAATCTAAACAGGGTCACCTTGGAGTGGAGAGGCCTGGCCCCCTCCAAGAGCACAATGTGAACTTGCAACAGGGGAAGAAAAAAACAACCAATACTTCCAAGGCTCTGTGTTTTTTTTTTCTTAAAAGTATTTTTTAAAGGAAAATATGTTTTTATTTTTTATTTATATTTTTGTACATATTAGGGGTCAACCATTTTTAATAATCTCAAATGTCCAAACCCAGCCTTTAGAGCATTCTGTGACTTACCTCCCTACTTTTTTGTTTTTTTTGACAGAGTCCCCAGGCTGGAGTGCAGTGGCCCTGGCAGGTGCCATCCTAGCACACTGCGTGGTCATAGGCTATCATAGGCCCTGTTCTAGGGCACTGCTGCCTGGAACTCCTGGCCTCAACACCTCAGCCTCCTGAGTAGCTGGGACTAAACGTGCCCTCCACCTCACTGGCTATCTCTGCCTTGCTCTGACTTTATTTGTGGTATGATCTTGTTCATTAGAATCTCAAAGGTGAAAAAAAAAGAAAAACTCTTTTTAAAAAAACCAAAAACAACAACAAACAATCTTATATGGAGCATTCCAGTAACTTTCTTTTTTTTTTTTTTTGGCCTGTTTGATGTATATGTAAAATAATGTTATTCAACAATAAACTGGAATTTTATTTTGCTGAGTTGTTCTAACAAAAACAAAAAGAGAATTGTCATAAATTTTGCCCCTTTTCTCATTCTTCCTACTTTTTGAGGCAAAAAACAGGACTCAGCTGTGAGGAAAAAGTGTCTCATGCTGGTGGTGGCATCATAGAAATGCTAAACCAATCCCTTCTACCTCCAGACTATTTATTATGTGAGGAAACACACACACCACCCCTATGTGTTTAAGCCATGGTTGGTCAGGTTGTCTGTTCCTCCAGCTAAAAGCATTTCTAACTGCTATTGCCAAGTCCTGTCTATTTGACCTCCTGGCTGTCTCTCACGTTTGTCCAGTCATTTATCCAGCCCAAGTCTCTCTTCACCCACCTTCACCATGCTAGCCATGTTCCCTTTTGTCACTGAACCTTTACACACGCTGTTCCCTCTGTCTGGAATCTCCTTCCTTCTCCCCTTGGCTAGTTAGCTCTTCTTCCTTTAGCTCTTAGATCAAGTACCACTTCTCCAGGGTAACCTCTGCTACCCTGCCCTGTGTACCTGTCAGCTAAGTGCAATTTTACATTGTGTGTGTGATGATCTAATTCCCTTGCTAGCCATTCTCATGAGGACACTTGTTTGTTCTATTCATTATTGTAGCAGTAGCAGCCTTCACAAGAGCACAACATATATGCTCAATATCTGTTGAATGGAGTGAATGTCTGAAACAGGATTCAAGCCCAAGTCTCTCTCACCCCCAGTTCCCTACTTTTCTCCCACTGTACACTACCCAGAACAAGTAGATTTGGAACTTGGGGAGAAATTGCAGAAAAGGGCCAATGTCAGTTTTATAGGGTCTTCAAACTGGAAAAATCTGAGCAGATGGAACAATACACGACTTGGTGAAGTTTTTCATAAGCCATGTGACCTGGCCTCACTCCTTTCCAAGAAGTTAATCTGCTTCTGCTCCAGCTCCTAGGCATTTCTGGTGCCTGGAAAGCTCTCCTGACCATTCCAAGCTTCTCTCTGAGAAGGCAGTGCTCAGATTTTGATGATCTCACGGACTTCGGCAGCTCTATGGATTCTGAGTGCCTGGAGACTGGTTTTTATTTTTAGGAACTTGAACCAAATATGATCAAGCCAATAAATTATATGGTTTTTATGCCTCAGGATGATTGTTCATAATGTCATTTGGAGGGCAATCAAAGTCAGAAAGAAACAGTCAAATTCCAAGTATAAAATTTAAAATGAGCAGTATTGTATTTAGATGTTGTATTATCTATTGCAGTATAACAAGTTACCCCAATACTTAGCAACCTAGAAACTTTATTATTTCGGAGTTCTGTGATCAGGAATTCAAGAGTGGCTTAGGTGGGTGGTTCTGGCTCAGGGTCCCATGAGATTGCAGTCAGGATGACACTGGGCTGTAGTCAACTGAAGGCTTCACTGGAGCTGGTGTATCTATTTCCAAAGCCAGCAGAAGGCCTCAGCTCCTTGTTGCAGGGTTTTTCCTTGGGCTGCTTGTGTGTCTTCAGGACATAGCAACTGGTCCCTGCTAGATCAAGTGATCCAAGAGTGATCAAGAAGCAAGTCGCAATGCCTTTTATGATTTAGCATCTGAAGGTGCATACGGTCCCGTCTGCTTTGTTCTATTTGTTAGGAGTTACTTATTAAGTCTAGCTTGCAGTGAAGGGGAGGGCAATTAGACCCCACCTCTTGAAGGGGAGACATGGCAAAGAATTTGTCGACATATTTTTAAACTACCATAGATATCTTAGCTGCAATCTTAGGATATTAGGGATATAATTTTATCTAGGTGAAAAAAACCCAATAAATCAGACTCTTGGGGTGGGCGGGCCCTCCATTTATTATGTCTGGTTCATCCTCCCTGTCAACATCCTCCCTTTCTGTGTTCTCCTAACAGAGCTTTCAAGATGTGCAGGCCCTGTGTGTTAGGCCATGGGGATTCAAGGGTGAATAAGAACAAGAGCAGCTTTGCCTGAGGCCTAATGTATATTGATTGACACCATACTGAATGTTTCTGTTCATTTTATCTTCACAACCATCCTTTGAGGTAGGTACTATCATTGTTTCCACTTTGCAAATGAGGAAACTGAGGCTCAGGGAGGTTAAATAACTTGTTCAAGGACACTCAGTAAGTTTGAGGAGGTAGGATTTGAATCCAGGACTGTCTAATATTGTATTATTCAGCCATCTACAGGATTCTGGCCTTCTGGGAGCTCAGAGTCTCCCAAAGCATGTGACACATACTTGCTGATAAAATGTGATAACTGCAGCAATTAGAGGCGTGTATAAGATATAAAGGGGCACAAGATATAAAAGGGCACAAATAATCAAATCATCATCCTGCTGCTGCATCACCACCAGGGGCAGCTTCTCTAACATGAATCTTCCTCCTGACTTTCTAGTGGCTCCTCCTTGTCTCTAGGAAAAGGCTGAAACCGTCATTCCAGCCTTTCTTGTCTTGGCTCCTGTTGCATCTCCAATTTCACTTCATCCCACTTCTTAAACCTATCCTAGCCACATGGAAATCCTCATTCTTCTCTGAGCACACCACATTCTTTATGGTTCCCAGAGACCTGTGCCTTTCCCAGGGCTCTTCCTTCTCCCCAAAATGCCCCTTTCTTCTATTTTATGACAAGCCCCCATAATCCCACATGACCCAGATCGAATGACCTACGAAAATTTCCCAAAGAACTTTGTGCAAATTTGTTTTATAGAATTTACAATTGTAACCCCAGTGACAGCTAGGCCTCCAAGATTCTCCAGATCTAGATAAAACTGACTTTGCCCAACGATTTACTCCCAATTTTCAGCTGTGGAAGCCAAAGCCCTCCCTCACATTCCTGCAGATTCTCAGAGGCTCACGTTTTCACATCACCTTTTCTCTCCTGGACTTCCTACTCCTTTACTTGTGAACTATGTTCTTACTTTGTAACCTAGATGAGAAATTTAGCTCCTTCACTGCTTTCCAGGCAAAATCTGTGCATACACAGTATTTATGAGTACAGAAAACTTTACAGAAGAGCTGGGTCACACAGCAAATTCTATAAATTCTCTAGGAATCAGTGTGGCCTCCTCAGTCCTCTTCACCTCATTGGCTATGTGGTGTCCTCCCTTTGCCCTTTCCCAGTGCAGTTCCATTCTCCCCTCCCCATTCTCTGATCTTCCCTCATTCTCTGAAGCAAAAAGCCTCTTCCAAAGGTTTTCTCCTGTAGAGTAGTTCCAGAGCACTTTCTGTTCTTAGTCTCTCTTTCTACCAAGGTGTTACTTCCAAACAAAGGCAATTCCTTTTCAAAGAGGAATTCTAGGGCCAGCAGTTAGAATGATAATTTCCCCCAACTTCTCACCCAACTATATGTTTATAAGCATGTCTTAGTCAGTTTAGGCTGCTATAATAAGGTGCCATAGACTGGGTGGCTTAGCAACAACATATATTTATTTCTCACAGTTCTGGAGGCTGGAAGTCTGAGATTAGGATGCCAAGAAGAGGGTCTGGTGAGGGCTGTCTTCCAGGTTGCAGACTGCCAACTTCTTCCTGTATGCTCACATGGTGGAGAGAGAGTGAGAGAGTTCTCTGGACTCTCTTATATAAGTGCACAAATCCTATTCATGAGGGCTCCACCCTTATAACATAATTACTTTCCAAAGGCCCCATCATTGGGGCCAACACTGTTGCATTGGAGGTTAGGATTTCAGCACACAAGTTGGCAGGAAGGAGCACACACATATAGTCCATTACAGAAAGTTTCACCCATGGGTCTGAATCAGGTCTTATCTGATTCATTTTGGTCGCCCCAGCTCCCTGCACAGAGCCTGGGCTATGGTAGGCCCTCAGTAACATTTGTTGAATAAATGAATTGATGATAAATGAGAGTGATTCATTGAAAAACACTGAATGAAAGTATTAGGCTGGGTGTAGCGGCTCATGCCTGTAATCCCAGTACGTTGGGAGGCCAAGATGGGAGGATTGCTTGAAATCAGGAGTTTGAGACCCCATCTCTACAAAATTAAAAAAAAAATTAGCCAGGTGTAGTGGTGTACACCTGTAATCTGAGCTACTCAGGAGGCTGAGGCAGGAGGATTGCTTGAACCCAGGAATTTGAGGTTGCAGTGAGCTATGACTGTGCCACTATACTGTAGCCTGGGTGACAGAATGAGACCCCATATCTAAAAAAAACAAAATGAAACAAAAAATGTTGTTCTCCTCTGACTTTGGCCCCCAATTCTTTTTAGAATTGGCTCAAGGTCCCTGCCAAAGTACAAGTCTTTGTACTTTGATTCTTTAGAGACTCCCATTATTCTTTTTTTCCCCACCAGTCCTCTTGGAACTAGAGTCCTGGATTTGGGGACCAAATACTTGAATTCTGCCGCCAAACTTCCAGGTCCCTGTCTACTTGCCTGGATCTCTGCTTGTCTCTTTCTATCAGTATGCTGAGCGAGACCCAGTCTCTAGGAAAAAAACAAAGAATGAATTTCCCAGGGATCTTTGCTACGCAACAAAAAAGAAGCTAAGGATGTAGCCCTAATACTAGTCCAAGTTCTGCCTCTACCATGCTGTATAACCATTGGCAGGCCACTTTTCCTGTCTGTACCTCAGCTGAAAAATGAGAAGGTGACTTCTTTTTATTCCTTTCTGTTCCACCAACCACACCTCATTCTAACCCCCACCTGCTATCTGATGTTTCACAGTGAGGACCTTGCTGGCTTGCTGGGTAGCTTATTATTAAAACCCACCTGCTGGTTGAGAAATGCTTTCAACTCAGAGGGCCAACCTGGAATTGTTCCAGTGCATGATTCTTATTCAACCTGCACATTCCTCACCCTCCTTTAATGCCTTAGTGAAGCTGGATGTCACTACCCTCTCCTTTATGTATTAGATCCCATGAGTCTTTTCCTATGCCCAGCCCTCACGCAGGAGTGTGTGTATGTGTTTGTGTGTGCATGTGCCTTCATGCATGTGTGCACACCCACTTCCTTAACCAGGCTAATTGTCTCTGGAATTTCCTGGAACTTTTATAGGCTTTCTGAAGGAAGTAGGAACCCCTTGTAGTATTCATGGAGAGGCTTTTGTAGTAGCTGCTTTTTCAGTGTTTGGACCCTTCAACCGGAGCTATCCACCATGTGTTCTCAGAGGCTGATGAGTTTTCATTCATTCTTAGCTCATTGATATCACTAAGCTGTGGGGTCAACAACTAAGATTTTAATTTGAGTGCTAAAGGGTGTCTCACAGCTCCTTTCCTCCTGTCATTGGTGCTAGGACCCCCATTTCAGTAATCTTTGCTCTTAGGGGTTTTGGAGTGACTTAAGAGAAAGCAAAAACAGGTAAAACTCACAGAATCTTAGAAGATTTGATTGATGCCCAGCTGCATGTGAACTAAGATATGAGTCATAATTATTAGCATACACTTACTGGATACCAAACATTGAGCTAAATATGATACATAAGTCGTCTTACTTAAGTAAACGCAAAGAGGAGATTGTACACTGGAGAGGTTAAGGAACTTGCTTGGGTATCCATAGCTGGTGAGTGATGGAGCCACAATTCAAACCAGCCCACCAGATGCCAGCATCTGCATATATAACCCTAACACTGCTTCTTTCTCCAAGCTCCAAACTTGATGTTCTGCAGAGGGATTATATAAGAAAGAGAAAAAAATCTCCTCCACTATCTAGCCCTTAGACCTTTGCCCTTGACTTGGAAGTGTTTTCTGTGGGGCCTCCTCCTACCTTGTCTTCATGAGTGTTTGGTATTTTGTGGTGCTCTGACTGGAAGCCCAGAGGAATCCAGACTTCATTGAGCATCTTGGTATTTAGATCCCTCCCTTTATCGACATCCGAAGATCTTACCAATATCAAGTTTATATAGACCCTGAATATCAACCAGAGGAAAGATGAAAGCAAAATATCCTAAGAGCAAATAGACTGCTGATTATCATCAGGTGACCCTGTTTCATAGGCAGAAAATATAGATGACATTTTATGACCTCTGTTGTTTAATCTTGAAGTACAATGAAGGAAAATTTCTGATTCCAACCCCCAGTCACTGAAGGCAGGAGTCTGAAATAGCCTCTCAATTCTGATTAAAGCCTTCAAGCATTCTGTCTTAGCCTAGATTCTCCCAAAAGCAGAGTCTGAGACAGAAGCTTACATTTGAGTAGTTTAATTTGCTACAGTGATCTCAGGAAGCAGCTGCTAGGGAAAAAGAAAATGAAATAGGGAGAGTGAATATAAGAGTAAGATATTGGCTGCCACTAAGGACAGCTGATGGCTCCAACACGTGAGACCTTCTGAGAAGCTATGTGAAATGCATTAAGGACTGTCTTCCTCAGGGGAAGAAAGTAGGAGGAGGTTATCCATCAGCTTCTCTCTCCTGTTGGTCAAGAGTGACCCTAGGGAACATTTAGTTTTCCTGTAAATGAGAGCTAGGTGGACCCCCACAGGCATCACACATGGCAGTTCAAAGAGGCTGGGAGGCAGGAAATGAGAGGCAAGAGGCAGGTCTGAGGCCAGGCTTGATCAGGTTGCATCTGCAAGAAGGTGGTCATCCCTGCACAATGGCTAGAGAGACTGACAGGATTGGAAGTGGGACACAAGAGGTGTTTGACAGAGTCCACGCTGTGCCATTCAAGCCCATTGATGCCTTCCTCTAAGTTCAGTTTGTCATAGAGTCCTGTTTGGTGTGACTACTGGCTGTAATCTCTGCAAACACTTACCAGTCCAAGAGAATTAGTAAAACAAGTTACAATTCCTGCTGCTGTTGTTCCCAAAGCTGTAACTGATATTCACCATCTCCTTCCACTACCACTCAATGTAGATTTTCCTTATTTTCAGCCAGTACTTGGGCTTGCCTGGGTTTCTTGCTTGGTAAGGGGACCGTGACCTTATTCCCTAAAGTCTTTATACTGTTTTTCTCTGAAAATAAGACCTACCCATAAAATAAGCCCTAGCAGGATTTCTAAGCATTTGCACAATATAAGCCCTACCCCGAAAATAAGACCTAGTGATGGGCGTGGCTACGCAGTGTATCTGCACAACCCATGCATTCAGTCGCTGAGCAGTAAAGAAGAGGAGCAGCGGCTGGTCACAGTGGCTCACGCCTGTAATCCTAGCACTCTGGGAGGCCAAGGCGGGTGGATTGCTCGAGGTCAGGAGTTCAAAACCAGCCTGAGCAAGAGCGAGACCCCGTCTCTACTATAAAAATAGAAAGAAATTAATTGGCCAACTAATATATATATAGAAAAAAATTAGCCGGGCATCGTGGCACATGCCTGTAGTCCCAGCTACTCAGGAGGCTGAGGCAGCAGGATCGCTGGAGCCCAGGAGTTTGAGGTTGCTGTGAGCTAGGCTGACTCCACGGCACTCACTCTAGCCTGGGCAACAAAGCGAGACTCTGTCTCAAAAAATAAAATAGAAGAGGAGCAGTCTTTCTCATCTGCTCCATGAGAGCTCTATTGCTCGACATGAGAGATTGGGGCCAATGGTTCTAAAGGAAATAGAGTCGCAAGAAATTCAGGATGGAATTTGGGGTTTGGAGACTTATCATGATATTCCAGAAGAAGACGACTTAACTATATTTGAATAAATGTAGATTGTTGTACCGTACTTAAAAAAAATAACACATCCCCTGAAAATAAGCCCTAGGGTGTCTTCTTGAGGAAAAATAAATATAAGACCCTGTCTTATTTTTGGGGAAACACGGTAGTTGCCTTACCCTTGACAGATCATAGTTACTGCGATAGCCTGTTCATCATTAGTGCTGGATTTGTTTCTGAGCTGGCACTTAACTGGCAGAAAGATTATCTGGTAATAATCCTTCTGGGTGATAAAGTACACAGTAAGATTAGTGGATCTGTAATCAACACCTCCTTGGCTGAAAGTAGGGCCCTTGTTCTGCGCCAATGTTGTATGGCTCAGACATCTTGTAAGCTCTCAGGTGGTCATTGTGGTGTAGGCACTGAGGACAGGGAAGGCAAAACCGTGTCTAGAGTAAACATGACTTCACTGCCCCCTGCAGGACTGGAGGGGTCACTGTGATCAATCTGCCACCAAGTGGCTGACTGGTTTCCTCAAGGTTTCGTGTTATGCCAAGAGCTCAACGTTGGCCTCTGCTACTGGCGTTTTAGGCATTCAGTGTTGGTGAGGGGGAGTCCATCCTGTTGAGCCCAGGCATGGCCTCCATCTTTGCTTTCACAGGCACTCAACTCACGGGCCCGTTGTGCCGGCACTGGGGTAGCTGAAGAGAGGCTGACTGGCACCCACAGGGTGAGTTGTCCTTTCCTGCTGGTTGCTGGGCATCTCCTCTGTGGTGGACGCTCTCCTGTGGGCATTAACCTGGGATAGAAAGACCCACATAGCAACTCTCACAGATTTGAGATGCCTCTTGCCCAGATTTCCTTCATCCAGTCTCCAACATTGTTTCTTACAAGTCTCTGACCACTCAGCCAAGCCATTCACCACTGCCCAGGAGACCAAGTATAGCTGTACTTCGGGCCACTTTTCTTTCTTCACAAAGTGAACAGCCAAGGGTTCTGATTGTAGCTCTGTCCATTGCCAGGGTTTCCTTAGCCGCTGTCCTTTAAAGCCACCCAGAATCATGAAGCAGCAGTCCATTTTTGACTAATAACAAAAAATTGCACCCATCTATCTCTGAAGTAAGTTTGAGTTTTTTCCTTCTCTGACGGTTTCATTGGACAATCCCCTACTCCCTACCCCCCAGACCCCCACCTCGAGGCTGTAAGTGTGGGTTGAGGAAGAGGGAGTCTGGGCCAAGTGTTTTTGCCATTGTGCTTTCTGAACCTGCTTGGGCCCAATCCCAAATGTGCCATTTCCATCATACGACAGATTGCTACTATAATCCTTATGGCTTAGTGCAGGCGTCCTCAAACTACGGCCCACGGGCCACATGTGGGTATTTTTGCCCATTTGTTTTTTTACTTCAAAACAAGATATGTGCAGTGTGCATAGGAATTTGTTCATAGTTTTTTTTTTAAACTATAGTCCGGCTCTCCAAGGGTCTGAGGGACAGTGAACTGGCCCCCTGTTTAAAAATTTTGAGGACCTCTGGCTTAGTGGATCTGATAATACTCATGATGAGTGGTTCCAGTTGTATAGTAACTTGATATTTTAGTTTTCTGTGGCTGCTATAACAAATTACCATAAATCTGGTGGCTTGAAACAATGGAAATTTGTTCTCTCATAGTTCTGGAAGTCAGAAGTTCAAAATTAGTATCAATGGGCTGAAATCAAGGTATTCGCAAGGCTGTACTTCCTCTTCTGGAGGCTCGAGGGGAGAATCTGTTCCTGCCTCATCCAACTGCTGGTGGCCACCGGCATTCCTTGGCTTGTGGCTACATCACTCTAATCTCTGCCTCCATGGCCACATTGCCTTTTTCCTTTCTTGTGTGTATCAAATTTCCCTCTGCTTCCCTCCCTTAAGGATACATGTGATTGCATTTAGAGCCCACCTGAATAACTCAGGAAAATCTTCCCATCTGAAGATCTATAACTGAATCACGTCTGCCACAGAATGTAACATTCACAGGTTCCAGGGATTAGGACCTGGCTATCTGTTGGGGGTTTTAGCCTATACACTTGGTATCCCACAGTCACTCTTTACCAGGACCCTGCAGTATGCCAGGATCTGTTTTTCAAATGATGAGTTGTTCTCTGCCACAGAAGGCATGGTCTTGCTCCAAAACCCTTAGACTGCAACTCTCCTTTTAGAGTTTTCCAGAGATGCTGTACGGCATCCTCATACCCCACAGATCTTTTGGTTCATATACCTGAGTGTCAGGGTAACTTGCACTGTAGAATGAACATTCTAAGGAACCCTCTCTTGTTCTGAGCCCCAAATTGGCAACCTTCCAAGTCATCAAAAGAATGGATCAGAGCAGCATTTGTAGTCTAGTATATGTCACCTCCAAAATCCACCAAGCACCATGCTTCTTTCTCGGTAATAGGAATGCTAGTACAAAAGCCTGTCTTTTATCTTAGAGGAGATGTTCTGCATATTCTCTAGACCATCAAACCCTTAAAAACTTCTTGAACATGGCAAGGTCCTGAATCTTCATGAGGTTTATCTCCCACCCTCTGGGATATTTATGTGTTACTGGGGCATCTAACCTTTTCCTGCTTACCAGGAAATCATCATTCTAGTGGAACAATCTTGATGTTCTCTGTACTGAGAAGATTATCATGTACTATCCTGTTACAGAGCAGGAGAGTTAACATAACCTTGGGGCAAGACAGTGAATGCTGATTATCATTCTTTCCAGAGGAAGGTGAACTGCTTTTGATGCTCTTTACTAATGGGGATCGAGAAGAACACATTTATTAGATCAATAGCCACATTTCAAGTGTCAGAGGTTGTGTTACAGTAAAGATACCACATTCTTACTAGTCAATTCCCAGGGCAAAAAATTAAAAATTTAAAATAAAAAAGATACCACATTCAGCATGGTAGCTACAATTAAGGTTACGACTGGGTTAAGTCTATGATAGCCCACCATCATTTGTCAGAGTCTGTCTGTTCTTTGCAGAGGCCAGAGAGGTGATTTGAACAGGGAAATAATGGGGATGAACAGGCTTATATGCTCTAAGTCTGTTATGATGGTGTTAATCTCTACACTTCCTCTGGGATACAGTATTGCTTCTCTTGATGGGGGCAGTGGAGTGTTTGGGTAATATCAAAGGTTTCCACTTGGCCCTATCTGCTACAAAGGCTTTTACTACTCAGGTCAAGAAACCAATGTGAGAATTCTAATATCTGCTAAACATGTCTCTACCAACCTCTACTTGCAGAAACTGGGAGATTAACCACAGAGTGCATCTGTGAATGCACAGAACCATTATGAAATGGATTTGGGTTAGAAATCGTTTTATCACTTGGCTTCTGTCATTCAAATTCATTGTCTAAAAATGGGGATGACAGTTCCTATCACATATGTTTTCGAACTCTGACCTTGAGGGATCTGCCCGCCTCAGCCTCCCAGAGAGCTAGGATTTCAGGCGTGAGCCACTGTGTCCGGCCCCTATCACATATGTTTTTTGTGAGGATTAAGTGGTATGTCTAAACACCAAAAGCAGCTTTTGGTACACAGTAGGTGTTCAATAAATAATACTGTGATAGGACATCTTTCTGAAGAAATCCTGGCCCTTATTTTGGATGATTTCCTTGAATCCTGAAGTTTTTGACTTCCCCAAATTTCCCTCTATGGTGTAGCATAGTCATTAAGAATAAAGACTTGGGAACCGGATTGTGGGGTTTTGAACTTTGGTTCTACCAGTCACTAGCTGTTGGATGTCAGGAAGTAGTTTACCTTCTCTGTGACTCAATTTCTTTATCTATAAAATGAGGAAAATTATAGTATGTATCTTATCGTATTGTTTTGATAATTGAATTATCATATGGAAAACACCTAGAATTTCCTGGAACATAGTAAGCAGTATGTAACTGTCAGCTATTGCTATAATTGTTGCTGGTTGGCCAGTGCTATCACTCAGAATTTCTTACCAGCTGACTTTTTCCCTCAGACTCTCCATCTATTGCTCTGTTACTTATCTTCCCTCTTTTTTCTCTTTCCTTCACACCCAAAATATAATTCTTTTTTTTTTTTTTTTTTGAGACAGAGTCTCACTTTATTGCCCAGGCTAGAGTGAGTGCCATGACGTCAGCCTAGCTCACAGCAACCTCAAACTCCTGGGCTCAAGAAATCCTGCTGCCTCAGCCTCCCAAGTAGCTGGGACTACAGGCATGCGCTGCCATGCCCGGCTAATTTTTTTCTATATATATTAGTTGTCCAATTAATTTCTTTCTATTTATAGTAGAGATGGGGGTCTTGCTCTTGCTCAGGCTGGTCTCGAACTCCTGAGCTCAAACGATCCGCCCACCTCGGCCTCCCAGAGAGCTAGGATTAGAGGCGTGAGCCACCGCGCCCGGCCTAATTCTTGTTTTATGATATCTCTGTTGAGCTTTCTCCTTCCAAATCATACCAATGGGGCTTAACTTTTGTGGAAAACATAATAATGGAAATGTTTACCTATTGCTTACTTTATGCACTGTGCTAAATGGTTTCCATGGATTAACTCATTTAATTTTCACAACAATCTTATAAAATAGATATAAATATTATGTCCACTTTATAGATGGGGAAAATTGTAGTTTGGGAGAGAGATAACAACTTGCTTAAGGTCACACTGTAGGAATTGGTAGAGTCAGGATTAGAGTCAGGTAGAGTCAAACTCAGGTTTGTGAAATTTCCTAGCCTTTTCTAACCATTGGAAGATGGCATTGCATAGCAGTGAAGATTGTCAGTCTGTGTTCAGATGCTGAACTTGTGACTGTGACTTGCTACTATCATGCCTATCTAAGCAGCTCCTGAAGATATTTGGCCTTTCCTTTGGAGACAGAAGCAAATGTGGGTAGTAGTGTTTTTATTTATTTATTTTTATTTATTTTTATTTTTTGAGACAGAGTTTCACTTTATTGCCCAGGCTAGAGTGAGTGCCGTGGCGTCAGCCTAGCTCACAGCAACCTCAAACTCCTGGGCTGAAGCAATCCTGCTGCCTCAGCCTCCCAAGTAGCTGGGACTACAGGCGTGTGCTACCATGCCCGGCTAATTTTTTCTATATATATATTTTAGTTGGCCAATTAATTTCTTTCTATTTATAGTAGAGATGGGGTCTCGCTCTTGCTCAGGCTGGTCTCGAACTCCTGAGCTCAAATGATCCGCCCACCTCGGCCTCCCAGAGAGCTAGGATTACAGGGTTGAGCCACCGCGCCTGGCCAGTAGTAGTGTTTTTAAACAGTGTTTTCTCCAGTACCTAACATAGAACCTGCCGCAGAAAAGATAAACATTTGCTCAAAAAATAAATATATTCAAGACACTGTTGTGGGCATTGTGTGGGTTAAAAAAGTGATTGATTTATTGTATCTGCCTTCAAGGAACTTGCAGACAAGGAGAAGCTGTCAAGTGCTGAAATCACCATAAATCAGAAGGATGTTATACTAAATGCTCCCATATAGAGTCAAAAATGTCTCTATAAAATATCTCTATAAAAACAAGGAAGAGGGAGAGAGTAATTAAGTTAGAGGCATCCACTAAGATTGTCTAGAAAAGTTACATTTGAGATGGTCTTAAAGGAAAAGTAACATTTTTAGGATGGAGACAGGGGAGAAATAGCATTCTAAGCAGAGAAAATAGCAGGAGAAAGGCACAGAGGAAGAAGAGTTTGGGGCACGTTCAAGGACTGGCAAGAGCCTGGGTAAAACTGAAGCATAGGTTGTGTGGAGAAGGAGTAGGGCAAGGGCCAGGTGATGTCAGACCTGGGAGATCACTGAAGTAGACATATTGGACTGCCTAGCATTCATTTACCTGCCTTCAGTAATAACCCTTAATTGTCATGCAGAAATCTACTTCACCTTATTCTCAGTCCATGTTGGTTGGGAAGGGCAGCCCCACTCCTTCCCAAATCTACACCCAGATCAATCAGTGCTTGGAGGCCTGGTGTGGTGGTCAGGCTTATAATCCCAGCACTTTCGGAGGCCCAGGTGGGAGGATCACTAGAGGCTAGCAGTTTGAGACCAGCCTAAGGAATAGTAAGACCAGAGCCTGTCTCAACAAAAAATGGAAAAATTAGCTGGCAGATACCTGTAGTCCCAGCTACTCAGGAGGATCGCTTGAGTCCACGAGCTTGAGGTTGTAGCTATAGTGTTGCCATTGCACTCTAGCTCAGGCACTCTATCTCAGAGTGAGACTCAGTCTCAAAAAAAATTAAATGCTTGGCATGTCATTGATGACAGTGATACATGACCACGTGAGACCAATCAGAGCCACTAATGCTCATTTTTTTCCTACAACTTTTGTTTGAGATATGGGAGAAATGGGCTCCCTTTTTCCCTAGGGCTTGGGACTAGAAATGTGTGGGCTGGAGCTACAGCAGGCACCTCGACACCATAAGGGAATTTTTTAAAAAAAAAAAAGGAAAGCAAAGCTGAAAGATGGACTACGGGTCCTGGTGAAAAGTCCTAGCACTTCCTCTGATCTTCTCTAGTACATGAGACAATAAACCCTGCTTCTTATTTTTTCTTAAGCAAGTTTGAGTTGCATTTTCTGTAACTTGCAACTAAGAGATTTGAAAAACACAGTCATGCTGAGAATTTTTATTTTATCCAGTAGGTGATGGATTCAATGACGGGATTCACTTAGGAGTGGGTGGGTGACACGAGCCTGTTTGTGTTTCATCGGGCTCACTCTGGCATCTGGTGGGGAGACAAATCCTCTGAAGCCAGATGGGCTCAAATTCAAACCCTACTTGTGTAATTTATTCACCCTCTGATCTCAGGAAGTGTATCAGTTGGGATTCTACCTGAGAAAAAGAACTTGTACTATATATGTATTTATTTATTTATTTATTGCAAGGAAATGGATTTGCACTTGTGGGGGCTGGCTAAGCAAGTTCAAAATCTGTAAGGCAGGCCAGCAGGCTGGATACTCTTGGGCAGGAGCTGACACAGCAGTCCACAGGTGAATTTCCTCCCCAGGGAAAAGCTCGGTTTTGCTCTCTGGGGCTTTAAACTGATTGCATGAAGCCCACCCAGGTTATTGAGGACAATCTCCTTTATTTAAAAGTTAACTTATTGTAGACATTAACCACATCTACAAAATACCTTCAGAGCAGCACCTAGATTAGTGTTTGGTTAAATAACTGGGTACAAGAGCCTAGCCACATTGGCACATAAAACTAACCATCACAATTTCTTCAAGTTTGTTTCCTCAGCTATAAAATTGAGATACTGAGCCTTACCTCATATACGAAAATGTGTGTAAAGTAGAACTTTACAAAGAACAAAGCATAGTACTTAACATGTTGTAGCAGTTGAGTTTACAGGAATCAGTGGGGAGGCGTTTGCAACAGTTTAGAAGAGAAAGGTTTGGTTTGGATAAGAATATTTTTTTCCAACATGGATACTGTTTTTTTTTTTTTTCTTTTAGATAATGACTTATTCTGTTGCTCATGCTAGAGTGCAGTGGTGTCATCATAGCTCACTGCAACCTCAAATTCCTGGGCTCAAGCAATCTTCCTGCTTCAGCCTCCTGAGTAGCTGGGACTACATGAACACACCACCATGCCCGGCTAATGGTGTTTTTTGTTTGTTTTGTTTTGTTTTTTATAGAGATGGGGTCTTGCTATGTTGCTCAGGCTGGTCTAGAACTCCTGGCCTCAAGTGATCCTCCTACATTGGCCTACTAGAGTACTAGGATTACAGGCATGAGCCACCACACCCAGCCTCTAGCCGGGATATTTTAAAAATAAAAGTAATATAATTACATGGGGAAAAAAATCAAACCAGTTCAAACTTGTAGTCAATGTTACTCAAAAGTTAATCTCCCTCTTATTCCAGGCCTTTTCCTTAGAAGTGATCATTGTTGATGGTTTCCTACTATCCTTCTAGAATTATATTCTATATGTACATACACACACACACAGACACACACATGCAGAACCCCCTTCACCTCCTTTCACAGCCAGCTTTTTGCCCCCTGCCACACCTTGCTTTTTTAATTTCGTAGTATGTCATGGAGAATGTTCCATTTCGATATGTACAAATCTACTTCTTTTAAAAAAATGGCTGCAAAGTGTTCCATTTCATGGCTAAACACTAAATTATTTATTTGATAAATCCTTAACTGATGGACATTTAGATTACTAACATTTTTTGCTGTTATAAATAATATATGACTAAACACCCGTATATACATACATCTTTGCATAACATGCAAGAATATCTGTAAGATAAATTTCTGGAACTGGAAGTGCTGCATAAAAGTGATTGCACATTTGAAATGTCAATACATAGCACCAATTTGTCCTTCAAAAAGATGCCACTAGTTTATACCCAACCACTAGTATATGAGGGTGCTTGTTTTCCCACCCCCTTATCAACACTGCCACCTTGGATTTAAACCTATTTGTTTTCTTTTAAAGTATGAAATGGACATTTTGAAAAACAGGCATCACAATGATCCTTTCTCTGGGCAAGAGCTACCGTTTTGTTTTGGTTTTATTTTTCTGATAGCAGAGCTGGGCTTCTGCCCTGTCCTGTGGTCCCCACTCTGAGCAGTTGGGGCAGGTGACCTAGCCATAGGACTCAACCAGAATAGCTGCGGGTCACCAGGCAAAAGGGTAGGCCAGCCCTGGGCCTCTGTCCAGCCTGATGATGGAAATGCAAACAAGCCAAGTCCTATAATAGAATACAGAGCCATTGTCGGGAAACCACAAATTGCTGACTTGCTCCTACAAACAATCAATATTCAGAAGCTGAGTCCAGGAATTCTAAAGATGCATCCTGCAAAAGGGCAGAGGGGGGGGGGGGGGGCAGGCTTTTAGAAAAGAGCCCAGCACCAGAGGGCCTTGGAGGTATTTCATAGAGAGCCACTGAGAAGGCCCTGTGGCCACTTTGACACTCCCTCTGATGATCCCAGAATGCTAGGCTGCCAGTGCTGGAGTGGATCTGGGAAATTATCCCACCCTAAGAGAGTCTAGGGAAAGAGTCAGGGGAGTTCCAAGAAACAAGTGCTCACTTCCAGTGGGATAGTGCAGGGTGGTGGTTAGTGGTTACACCTGGGATAAAATCCTGACTCAGTCACTTAGCAGCTCTCTGACCTTGGGCACCTTGCTTCACCTCTCTCAGTCTCAGTTTTCTCATGTACAGAGTGAAGATAATAACACCTGGCTCAGAAAGTCATTGTGAAGATGCAATTGAATAATTATGTTTGTAAATAACTTAACCTGGGCTGGGCATGGTAGCTTACACCTGTAATCCCAGCCTTTGAGAGGCCAAGGTGGGAGGATCTCTTGAGCCCAGAAGTTTGAGACCAGCCTGGGCAACATAGTGAGACACTGTCTCTACAAAAGATAAAAATATCAGTCCAGGCATGGTGACTCAGTTGGGCATGGTAACTCCGTCTCTATAAAAGATAAAGGAAATCATCTGGGTGTGGTGGTGTGTGCCTGTTCTCCTAGTTACTTCATAGGCTGAGGTGGGAGGATCACTTGAACCAAGATGAGGTTATAGTGAGCTATGATCATGCCACTGCACTCCAGCCTGGGTGACAGAGTGAGACCCTGTCTCTTAAAAACAAAAACAAAAACAACAAAACCCAGGGCCAGGCACATTGGCTCATGCCTGTAATCCTAGCGCTTTAGGAGGCTGAGGTGGGGGAATCACTTGAAGCCAGGAGTTTGAGACCAGCTTAAGCAACATAGCAAGACCCTGTTTCTACCAAAAATAAAATAAAAATATTAGTGGGGTATGGTGTGCCTGTAGTCCCAGCTACTCAGGAGGCTGAGGCAGAGGGGCCACTTGAGTCTAGGAGTTTGAGGTTGTAGTGAGCTACGATCATGCCGCTGTACTCTACCCTGGGTGACAAAGTGAGACCCTGTCTCAAAAAAACAACAACAAAAAACAATAACTTAGCCTAGTGCCTGGCTCCTTTGTAAGGGCTTAATGAATTATTATTAATATTGTTATCAATAATAACAATAGGAACTCAGGAGGGGAACTAAGGTTAGCAGGGCCTGGAGGAGGGGCGATTTGAGCTAGAGCTTGAAGAATTGGGAAGATTTGGCACATCAGAATGAATAAAGGGAATGAATGAAGTTCATGTTCAAAGGTTCTCTTGGTATCTCTAGACACAGGATGGGGCCTCAGCAGTAGACCAATGTGGAGGGGTACAGGGAGGGGACAATCCTGCGGTGGAACATGTCCAGTAGTCCTAGTTTGAATGGTAGCTACAATGGCATTGGCATCTGGGGTCCAAATTGGAGCAGATGCTGGGTACAGAAGCAGGAGTCTCTGTGCAGTAGAAATGTTTTTCCTCAATCTTTTGAGACTTGACCCCTTGGGGCATTTAGGATAATGTGAGGAAGTACTATATATTGTGCTGGGCTCATGATACTTACTGACATCACAGAAGCAAGGTCTGAACATCTCCCACTCAGCTCAGTGGGGTATATATTTTTCAAACTGTCTCTGTCTCTAATATCCCATCTCTCATCTTCCACTGCAACATGATACAATCTTTTCCCAATGTCCAACCCCTAGCCCTTCATTACCATGATGCTACAGGCTGAAAATTTATGTCCTCCCCAAATACATATGTTGATGGCCTAATCCAAAAAGTGATTATATTTGGAGATGAGGTCTTGGTAAGGTCCTTAGGTCATGAGAGTGGAGCCCACATGATGGGATTAGTAGATTAGTATTATCTGCAAGCCAGTAAGAGTGCCTTCACCGGATACTGTATCTGTCAGCATACTGATCTTGGACTTCCCAGCTTCCAGAACTGTGAGAAATAAATGTTGTTTAAGCCACCCATCTATGGTATTTTTGCTATAGAAGTCTAAACTGACTAAGGAAACATTTATTTTCTCTCTCATAGAAGAAATTGCAGAGGTAATCAGCCCAGGTACAGTACTCCATGATGTCAGTGACCCAGGTTCCTTCTCTACTGTGGCTCTACCATCCTCAGCATGTATGGTTCACATCACGATCCATGATGTGGCTCCTGCCACATGTCTGCCATTCCAGCCAGAAGAAAGAAGGAAGGGATGAAGAGGGGCACATTCCCTCACACCCACACCACTTCTCCCCGCACCCTGTTTGTCAGATTTTGGTCATATGGCCATAGCTAGCTGCAAGGGAGGCTGGGAAATATGGTCTTTCTTTTGGGTGGCCAAGTGCTTAGTTAAAATTCATGTTTCTATTACTAGAAGAAGTAGGGAAAAATGGATATCAAGGGACAACCAGAAGTCTCTGCTATAATCAGTTTATTATCTATTTTCATAAGAGACTGAATATTTTTAGGCCAGAGAGTAAGGTCATATCACTGGGGGAAGACAAGTCTCTCTTTTAAAAGAGTGATGATTCTCTGTGACAATTGAGAGTATACAGTTGAGTACAAGAGAGAAAATCAATGTGAAATATATGCCTGAGACAGGCAAGTGAAAGACCACCTGTCCCTCTGGGTCTCTTTCTTTCTGGGGTTGGGACTTTAGAATAGTCTATGTGGGCCGAATAGGACTTTGGGGTGGGGGTGGAAAATAGCCTCTGATATACACACAGCATGGGCTGGGCAGAAAGGCCTGCCACAGGGTTCTCCATGCTTACCTTGTGAAAATGTTCTAGCTCATGTTGTACTTAATGTTTCTTTCCATTTGACCGTCTCCTGAGCCCCAGGGAAAGTCTTGTTAACTGTCTGAGTCTGGGCACAGCTGTGCCACATGGGATTATGAGCAGACGTGTTATCTGTCCACATTTGAATGCCGGGTCCATCAGGGCAGGCCTCTTTTCTGTTATGTAATCACTGCCTGTGATGAAGGACACATGCCTGCATGGGTTGTTTCCAGCACATTCTACCTGTGCTGCTTCCCTTCCTCCACAATGCCTGGCATCCCTACTCTGGGGCGATTACTTAGAGGCAGGGTATGGCTCCGATTTAGCACTGTATCCCCAGGGCCAGATAACCAGTGACTGGATCGAATCAACATGACATACAAAACTCTTCATAACCTGGCTTCGGTAGACATTTTTAGCCAATTTTCTTAGCCTACGCTGTAGCTAGCCAGTAGCCTAGACTAACTACATAGAATAATAGTAATATTGATAATGATTTTTCCTTGAGTAACAGGTACCAGTCATTGTTCTAAGCACTTTACATGCATTAATACACCTGATCTTTACAGAACCCTCTCAGGTGAGTGGAATTACTGTCTTCATTTGTCTGATGAGGAAATTAGGCTCAGAGAGGTGGAATAACTTGCTGAAGGTCATGTAGCCAGCAAGTGGTAGAGCCAGAACTTGAAGCCAGGCAGTCTGCCCAGACCCTTAACCATTCCCAGCCACTCCTGTCCAGTGCTTCTGTTGCACAGTTGACCTTGCTCTTTCAAGTTGCCAAGGCTTTGCTCTGCTGGAATGCCCTTCCTCAGTTTCTGGCTTTAAAAGCAAACTGTACTTGCCCTTTAAAGTCCAGTGCATGAAACAGCGACTCAAAGTACTGTAAATAAATAAATAAATAACCAGCTCTAATACTCCCTCCCTGACCCCACCTGCCTTTTCAGCTAGAGAAAGGAGGTGACTTTCTCTACTTTGTTCTCTTTTCTGGTTGTTCCCAGCCCTGGGCTGAGAGCTCTCTTAAAATAGGGATCACGTCTTGTGCTCAGTATCTCCAGCCCTCAGCACAGTGCTGTCTGTGGAAGGTCATTCGTTCATGTTTTCAACAAACATAACACGTTGAGTGAATAACTGACTCCACTGCTTCAGGCACAAGGTAACAAGTCAGAGCGACAGAGGGACCTGTCCACATCACACAGCAGGTGGGAGAAAGAGCTAAGGCCAGACCCCGGGACCCCTGACGGCCAGCCCTGTTCTCTCTTACGCCACCCCAACTGGGCATGGAACATTTGGAAAAGCCTTCCTGCATCTTTGAGCCTTTCTTAATTCTGTCTTACATTTCATGCCAAAGAGGACTTCTTTGAGAGTGCTGGTGGGAGAGTGAGTTTTGGCTAGCTTTGTCTGGAAGTCATGAGGCAACAGGGAAAAACAGACAAGTGATCCTGGGATGTATTTTGCTGACCCAGTCCTCAAAAACAGCAGAACAAAACACTCCAAACTCAAGCTGGGGCTTCTGGCCAGCGGGGCACTGAGTCAACTTGGACAGACTTCACGAAATGAATCCTCCTTCCTTTTTCTTAAAATGGTAGGGCCTTTGCAGAGGAAGTGTTTTCTGGTTTGTCTGGATTTTCTTTAAAGCAAAGCAAAAAAAAAAAAAAAAAAGAAAAACATCGAAAATGTTACAAGGCCCCAAAGCCTTCCAAACATAAATAAGCTCCAGGCACATCTTCCCTTGGCCCATCTCACTGCCAAGTGAGTCCATTGCACCCCAGGACCTGACACTTCTCTCATCCTCAGTCAGGTGGGAGAAATAGCTGACCTTGGACTTCCCAGCTTCCAGAACTGTAAGAAATATATTTCTGCCGCCCAGTTTACAGTATATTGTTATAGCTTCCTGAATGGACTCTGTTCACTAACTCTGTTAAGCACCTCCTATATGGCAGGCCCAGGGCTGGGCTCTGGGAAATCAAAGATGACCCCCACTCATTCCTCCCTTGGGGAGTCTGGCAGGGAGAGAGACAGGCAAACAAATTCCAATATGCTGGCCATTGCTAAGGTGGAAGTCTGCTCCAGGTAGAGTGGACCACAGGGATAGCATGGCCAGCTTTAGCAATAGCCCCTCAATGTAGACAGGGCTTCACAGTTTATAAAGCACTTTACTTCCCTTTCTTCATTTAATCCTCATAGCAGAGCTCTGAGAGAAGCTGTACAAGAGGTGCTTGTTTTTCATAGATGGGAAACTGAGGTTCAGGGAGGTGAAATGACTCGCCTACGGTCATACTACATGTAAGTGTAGTGCCTAGCACATAGTAGGTCCTAGCCTAGGCTAATATTAGATTGATTAAATATCATTTAATTCAAGTTAAGTGGCCAAGTTGAAGTGAGAACCCAGTCTGAATCCTCCTTCGGGATTATTTCCTCCCAACCGTGAGGCCAAGGACAGAACCAGGCTTCAAAGCACCAGGACTCTGATCCAGACTTTTCCACTGACATTCCAGGTGACCTTGAGCAAATTACTTCACTGTCCTTGACCTGAAACCTTCCTTATCAAAATGCAGCAAGATAGAGTTTGTCTCTACCAGCTTGAAGTGTCTTCTTGCCAGAGAAAGATGGTGGCCTGATCTTCCCACCCACAGAGACATGCAAACAGAGACCCCAAAATCTCTTGATGGGGCTGTCATGGGGACTTCCATCTAGCAACTGGCCCCTAGTGTCTTCTCCCACCCTTTTACCCTGTGATGTGAACTTGTGAACATACCACTCAGTGATGGAAAAGCCCTGTGGTTTCTGTATTTTCCAGTGTGAAATGCTGGACTGTATTAAGTGCTGCTGGGCATAAAATGGCCAGGCAAAGTGGAATACTCCAATGGCTTATCACACCAATAATGCTCCCATGAGTGTAAATGGACAGCTGGGGTGAGGGGGCAGCTCACTCCATGGAAACGTGGCTCTCCTCACCGCCTTAGAAAAGAAGCCAGATTAGACAAACTGAGTCCCCCGACCCAGCCTCCTGCCCCACCATTCCTGAGCAGAGAGAGGTTCTCCCTTATTTGGCTGCTAAGAGAGAGGGAACCTGTAGGGGACTGTCAGAATGTGACATTTGTTGGCTATTTTTTGGCATAGAATCTGGAAATGTGCTAGAAGGAGACATGACTGATCATCAAAGGTGAAGAGGAAAGAGAACTGGCTCTGAGTAGAGCAGAGCAGGTCCAAACTCTGCCACTCTCAATGACTTCATCCATGAAATGGGGATAAAATACCAGCCTTGCCTACCTCAAAAGGTGATTACAAGGATTGAGGGAGAGAATGCAGGGACAGCACCTGGCTGTCTGCATGTGGGATAGAGCTCTCCCGAAGCAGGTGTCACATCTCATGCTCTATGTCCCCAGCCCTCAGTGCACTGCCTCCGAAGGGGAGGTGCTTGGTTCACATCTGTGGAATAAGTGACTGAACTCCACTGCTTTACCCACAAGGAAACAGGCCCAGAGAGGTGGAGGGACTTGGCCTGGTCGACAGCCAGGGTGGGAAGAGTGAAGGCTGGACCCCAGTACCCCCGACTCCCAGGCCTCTCTCTTCCATACACTGCCGTGTGCGTGCAACATTTGGAAAAGCCCCTCTTTACACTTTGGGGCTTTCTTCTTCTCCGTGGCCCTGTGGTTACGGACTGCAGCCCTAGAGGATTTCGAATGTATCTCATCTGGGCCTTTACCCAACTTTTTAGTAAAAGGGAACCTTGGCTTTGGGTGGAGGGGCCTGGCATAAGGAAGAGAACAGGCTAGAACACTCTCGGGCTGCCAGCTAACTGGGAACTGATGACAAAGGCTTTGGAATGCTGTGTGTATTGGGGGGTGGGAGGGAAGCTGGCAGGAAATGGGACCAGGGAAAGGGGTGGCAAGGGTCAGAGACACCAGGCTGTGTATGCACTTCTTGCCCCTGAGAGTGAGAGCCAGAAAGAACGACCTCAAAGCTTGTTTTGCAATCCTTTGTATTGGGTGGTCTTGGGTCACTCGGTGATTCTCTGGCTTCCACAGGTTTATGTTTTTCCTCAGGGTCCCCTTTGGTCCTTATGATCCAGGCTGGGGTAAGTGTGTCACCACACTGTTTCCACAGCTCTGCTGGTGCCACACTGTCCCAAAGGTTCTGAAGGAGACTGAAGTCTCTGGGCTGTCTGGGCAGATGGAGCTGCCAGAGCCAGGACCCTGCAGGGCCTGGAAGCGGGCCCGGCCCCTCCCTTTGACGGCCCTGTTATCAAGGTTGTTTTGCTCTGAGAGATGATCCCAGGCCTCATTTCCCTGCCAACTGCCCCCATCAGCCTGAGCCCCCTGGGACACAGGCAGGCACAGGCGGTCAGTGTGAAGAGACTGCAATTCAGGACAGGGATGGGCTGGTGCTCTGGCCACATGAGCCAAGACATTGGCCCAAGGCTGACCATGGCTAAGCCCGTTTTCGCAACAGAGTGTTTCAGGAGTAATCTATAAAAGGAAGCTGCAGTTTGGGGTAAATAAGTTACACAAATGCTATATAATTTAGGTTGCATCCCGGGCTCCAAAGTCTGAGGTGTGGACAGGGGGATCTTGGCCACTCCCCCACTGGGCGCTCTGGCCCAAAGGCAGAACAGGGTCATGAGGCTCAGCCCTTCATAAAAGGGGCAAGGGCCTTTGGAGGTCCTGAGGGTGTGAGATCACGGAGTGGTGTCTGAGCTGGTGGCTGCTGCTGGCCCCCAAGCATGTGGGGACCCTGTTTTGTGGCAGGCCTCATGACGTGGTCATACCAATGTGACTTACAGTTCCCCTGAGCACTTGTTCTGACTATCCCTCTGCGTGCGTGGCCCACACCTAGGGCAGGAACAGAGAGCTAGCGAGTGCTGTGTGCCTGACATTCCCCTTCAGCTGGATGGAGCCCCGGGCTGTATACAAAAGGCTAAACTGAGTCTGGGTGAGATCACCACTGGGTCTCACTCAGGGCGGTGAGGGGCTCACAAGAAGCGCACTCTGCCTCCCAGTTCACTCCACTCTGACTCACTGGAGCGCTGGGATGGCGCTGCTGCACTGCTTGGTGTTTGCTCCCTTTCTCACATTTTTGCTAAGCAGATAGCTGAGCTCACCTAAGTTAGATGTGGGCGCGATGAGATTGCCTTGAACGTACAACCTGTCGCTCCCCTTGTGCTGCGGATATGCGTGAGTGCACACCCTTCCTTGATCACCCTCTCTGGCTGGCTGCCAGCTCCCAGCTCTTGCTGTTCCCTGCACCCGGGGTGCCCTCCTTGCTTATTCTGTCAAAAAATCCAGCCTACCCAAAGGCACAGCTTGACCCTCCACAAAGCCCTTTCTGAGGCTCTTTCCCCAAGTTCCCACAGCACACTGTGTGAAGCCCCAATCTTTTCCCAGGCGAATTTAGCTGAACTTATTTGTGGCTGTTCCCATCCTCAGAGCCTGCACACCTAGTGCCCTGAAAGAGCTGGTTAAACTGGGACTCTCCATTCTTGGCACCAGAGTCCACCGTTACCACCTCCTGTAAGAGCGAGCATTTACTGAGCTCCTGTGTGGCAGGCCTAGCTAGGAATTTTCACACACACCAACACATTTAAGTTGTATGACCCAGGAGGAGGTGGAATTTTAACCAATGAAGAAACAAATCAGAGAGGCTCAGTGACTTATCTAAGGTCACAGAGCAAGAAATGCAGCCAGGATTCAAACCTGAGCCAGGCTGACTTAAGACTGGTGTTTTTCTCCCCCTTATAAGCAGACGAAAAATGGTAACAGTCATTTAACATTTATACTGTATTCTCACATACATTATTTCATTTGATCCTCACAACAGTCCTGTGAGGTAGGTAGGGTTACATATTACTGTTATGCCCATTTCACAGATGAAGAAACGGAGGTGGCTCAGTGAGGTGAGTGACTTGCACAAAGCCACACACGGCATGTTAGTGGCTTCACAGGTTCTGTAATTTCCCTAAAGTCAAGCTGCTTGAATTAGGAAGCACCACAAGATGGTGAAAGTAGTTTTATGGAGAGAAAAAAGGGCAGTGATGATTTATGACATTTCTTCTTTGAATTGTTTTGTTGTAGTCACAGTTTTTGCTGCCTGGTCTAACTGGGTTTTCCTTGAGGGGCTTTTCCAAGTTATGTTGGCCTGGTGGCCTGGGACAGCTGTCACAAAGACTCCTGAGTCCCAGTGTAGGGGGGGAAGGGCTTTATTGCCTGAGGGACCTGGCCCTGCCCACAGCCCAGCACACAAGCCTCCTACTCACAGGGTATAACCGTGGAAAGCTCCTTCCGTGGGTGACTGTGTCACCCGGCTTCCCTGACTTTGTCTGAGGGCTGCTGCCCAGTGGGGAAGACTGCAGGACTCCCAAGGCCACACTCCAGGGATGAATCATAACGTGCAGTTTGGAGGCCTGCAGGGCTCATCACCCGATAGGAAGTAGTGGCTTAGGGCTGCTTGTCCTGGATGGCACCCCAAGGAGACCCACGGGCTAGTCATAGCTAGACACAGTATTACAGGGGAAGGCCGCCTCCCTGAGAGCAGTGTCTTAGGGGCTGCACACTCACTCCAGGGGCAGCGTTATGGTTTGGGCCACTCCTGGGCTCCTCGCTGCACACTGCCCGTGGAGATCCTGTCTCTTTCCTCTGGACCTTCTCAGGGGCTTCCAACAGATGGTGGTCAGAGGGCATGTGGAGCCATGGCGGGTGGGGAAGGTGGGTGAAGTGGGGTCACAAACAAGGTGAAGCTGTAACAAAAGGGGACTGACTGACAGGGGATGGAAATGAGCCAACTTTGATTCTGAAGACTGATCCCAAAGGGGAATCCAAATTCTGAGTAACGATATCTTCCGAATAAGCATCTGGCCTCTTAGGATGACTATTCTGAAAGTGAAGATACCCACTTACATGAGAAAGAAGGTCTGCAACCAAGATCCGGCACATGGAAGTGGCAGGACAGATTTTGGCTCAATATAAAGAAGAACTTTCTAACAGTCAGCACCATCCAACCGTGACAGGAACTGCCCCGGGGAAGGTGAGCTTCCTGTCACCAGATGTACACAAGCAAGCATAGGTGACTGCTTGAAGGTACTCAGGGAGAGGTGCTGACCAACACATGTGCTGGGGTGTGCTTGGGGCAGGGGAGGACCAAGGAATTGTTGAATTATTTTCCAACCCTGAGAATCCATAATACATTTGCTTAAAATGACCTGTTTCAATGATACCTCAAATTTTCGGGAAAAGGATTACGAAAGTCAGGCAACAGGCTGGATTCTGAAGCATGTCAGACTGGTTCCAGATGCTTTCGAATCTTCACAGGGACAGCAGCCCACTTCTGAAGCCAGGAATGCTTAGATTCGGCCCTGTCGAGGGAACATCCCTACCTCCTGAACCCTGCCTGGATACCCCCTCCTCTGGACCACGACACAGCTCAGCTCTCTCTCCTGGTGATGCTAACAGAGCCCTGAGAACACTCTGCATTCCAAACACAGTTGCCCTTAGGCAAACAAGTCCAAGGTTCTGGATGCAACGGGGGAGGGAAGAGCAGTTGTGATGGGCACCACTGGGCTCTTCATGTTCTGGGAGACCAAAGGGAGCCTCTTGTTCTCATCCCATGCCCTCTCCAGGGGCCTTTCACAGATGGGTAAATTCGGCACTGGCTAGTAGTGCAGATAGAGAGGGCGCCTATAAGAAAACTGCTGCTCCTTTGTCCTGGCCAGAAAGTCCTCCTGTAGCCTCCTTTAGCACACATCAGCTGACTCTTCACTTGTCATAATAAACTGCCCATCTCCAGCTCAGAATGGCAAGAAAAAAGGTGGCTCTGCTAGGAGGACACGTGAATTCCAAAAGGTGGACTTCATCACGGGGGAATCAAGTCCTGCTATGCAATTAGTATGGATTAGTATGGTACCCTGCCTCACACTACTGGCGAGACGCTCTCCAAGACCGTGGCTGACATAAGCTTCTTGGGACTTCCCCTCTCCAGTGTTGCTGGGGTCCCTTTACCTGTACCGTATTAATCGAATAATCTTATTGTTCATAAAATCTAGAGCATGTGGGTGAGAAGAATCGATGCAGAAGCCATCACTCAGTGCGATTTTCAGTACCTCCTCCACGAAGACCTGGAAGCTGTTGATCTGCTTGTTGGCGGGCACCACCCAGAGCCTCTTGAGGTTCTGCTTGGTGTACTCCTCCTCCGGCAGGCCCTCCACATTGGCCACCCAGTCCAGAGTCAGGTGGTTAGGATCTTGCAAGTGGCTGGTGATGGAGGAGAGGTTGCCATTAGAGCAGTAGAAGAGCTTGGAGCCAAGGAGCTTGAGGAAGAGGCAGGAGGTGCTAAAGATGTTGGCATTGAAGACCTCCATGCTGGAGGACGAGAGGCTGTAGATCTGGGGCGCCTCCCGCACAGTGAAGTGGACCGTCTGCACACGCTGGTTCAGAGTGATGTTGAGCATAGCATTCTTCTCGGCCTTGGAGAGCTCCACCTCCTTCTCTTGCAGGGCCTCAATCAGGGGCTGCACCTGGTAGAAGTCAGCCTCCCTGCGGAGCAGGCCCATCTCCTGGAAGTCCTCGGGCAGGTCCAGGTGGGAGGTCCGCAGGAAGTTGAGGATGTAGCGGAACACTTTGCCATCACGGTCAATGAAGCAGTTGCCCTGGCTGTCCCTCTTGGTGGGCATCTTCCCGCTGAACATGGCACCCAGCATGGAGTCGGGGAAGCTGGTCAGGGTGGCCAGTGAGGTGGTGTAGAGCTTCCCCCCAACATTCAGCGTGATGGGGTCGGACATGGCAGGAGGCTGGGGTGCTGGGAAGTAGTCCTACAGAGGGAGACAAATGAGAAATGACTATTATTCCGTATCTGAGTAGTCACAGTTCTTAACTCTTTATTGTAGATCAAGCCTATTCTCCTTGGGGTTGAAATGAATTAATATCTGATCAATGGGTGATGATCACCACACTGTATACTGCACATTAGATTCACTAGGGAGTTAAAAAAAAAAAAAAGAAAGAAAACAAAAATATCCAAAGCCTGGGTCCCACCCCCCAGAGACTCTATTTCAATTGGTCTGGAACATGGCCCTAGCACTGGTATTTTTAAAGAGCTCCTTAGTAATTCTAAATGTTCAGTTAGAATAGAGAACCCTTGGTCTATAGGAAGAAAGGAAAACGTGCCTGGACTGAAAGCTATGCTACGTGCTTTTACAAATATTTGCTTACACAGTAGTTGTATCATCTTTGACATGGACAATACCATCATCCATCCCTGCTGTGCGAGGAGGAAAACTGTGCCAGGATTCATGCCCCTTGCTCAGAGAGGTGAAGTGCCGTGTCAGGATTCAAACTCAGATCCCTTTATACAAAAGAAAGATCTGTAAATTCTTACTTGCAAAAGATTGGTACACTCTACCTGCCTAATAATTATTCTGAAAATCTCAAGGTGGGGGCAGGAAAGCAGGTGCTCCAGGCCCAGGGCTCCTTCTATTGTACCAATGCTGCCTCTGAATTTAATTCTTTTTCTCAATGAAAGGCTGTGTCAGTGCCATTTCCATCTATTTAGCAGGCCCTGATGGGTCACTCAGCTCTCTAGATTCCAAACAGCAGTCCTTTCGAGGTGCTCACTGCTCCTGGGCCAACTTTCCTTGCCAAGAATACGTTCTTGGTTTCCAGTGGGCTGTCCTTGCCCGTCGTGATGGCACCCCAACCTTCTCTGAGACTGGCAGCAAGGTCAGGGCAAATGCCAGGCTCTGCCCAAAGCACCCTGCTAAGGGCACTCTACCCACTCCTTACCACAGCTCCCACTGATCCCAGCTGCTAGTGTCCGCGGCTGGTAAGTCTCCTTCAACAAAGGTTCTAGAAAGCAGGGGATATACCCTCTCAGCTTCCAACATGATACTTTCCCAAGAGCCAACCTGCAGAAAGGATTCAGCAGTCCTTCCCTAGAGTGGCAGGTGGGGACACCAAGAGGAACTGCTGCCCTTGAGGCTGGTGGGGGAGACAAGAGACACTGAAGGCTCAGTGACAAGACGGACGTACTAACAGCTGCTGGAGCAGGTCAGGAACGAATCCTGGCACATCAAGAATCATCCTGCCAAGGATGCTTACTGTCCAGATGGGGAAACACAGGCCAGAGAGGGGGACTTCCCCAGAGTCACCTAGCAGAGGTGGCAAGCACTTCTCAACATGTTTGCCTTCTGAAGAGGCTGACTGCACTGAGACCCCTTTTTCCCCAGAGGATGGGGGCCATGCCAGCTGTGGGAGATGCCCAGCTGCCCTGCTCAACTCTCTGGGGTGGGGACCCTGGCAGTTCCTTCCCAGTCAAAAGGGGCACTTCGATGCTGCAGAAAGGCATTAACCATCTGGAGTGTCTGAAGAGAAATGCCCCCGTGATGAAGTTACAAAGGCTCATCAGCAGAAGCCTGGAGCAGATGGGCTGCGAGACAGCGGGAGGCCCAGCAGGGAGGGCGGCGAACTGCGGGGGCAGGGGGGGGCTGCTGGAGCACAGACTGACTGGCCTCGGAGCAGGAGCCGCAGCTGGGTAGGGTGCTGGGGCACAGGGCGGATCTGGCCAGTTCTCTCTCCAGAGAACCCAGGCAGAAGCTGGACTCAGGAGTGGGTCACCCCCTTTACTCATTCCAGAATCTTCTTTTTCCTCCCTGCTTCCCTCTTCCCAGGACTCTAGTCTCCTCCAACCCCTTTTCTTTCTGAATAGTTATGTGCATATTCTAGTTTTCAGTCTCTCTTTCTCCTTAAACCTCCGCCCCCCCCCCAACACTGGGTGCCTCAGGCCCAGTCTCCGTGAAGCGGCTCAGCTTCACACAAAGGGCAGGATCAGGTGCCAGGGAGGCTGGGCTGTATGGGCAGACCTACACTTCCTCTGTGCATGGGTGCTGACTGCTCAGAGCACTGCTGCAGCAGGAGGCGGTCAGTAGCTACAGGGCACACCCCGGACCCTTGGGTGGGCGCCCAGACTCTTATTTCTCTGCTGGCAAAAGCAAGAGCACCTGCTTTCTTGTCCTGCCACGGCATCGCGGCTCCCAGTCATCCGTGTGGGGAGAGCAGCACAGGGTTACACAGGCAGTTGGGGCAGAGGCTGGCCAGGGGGCTCTGCGGTGTTCTCCCCATCTCTACTGAGTCACAGAGCTCAATCCTCCAAGCCCCTCTTTTCTAGTCACAGGGCCACTGTGTCCATCATCGTAAGTCCACAGGCCCTATCGTGAAATGACACAACTCGAGGGGCAGGAACTGGCACCCCTGGGGGCTGAGGAGCTTATGAGTGTGGTGGAGGGTTTGTAGTCAGGTGGTGATGAACGAACACCTACGAGCTACAGCCCCCCGTGTGTACCCAGCTGCCTCCTGGCCACCTCCACCTGGATATCCACAGGTACCAGAAGCCTAACACAGAACTCCTCTGCCCCAAACCTGCTGTGAGCTCTTCGCAGCCACCCAACTGCCTGGGCCCAAGACTGGGGAGGCAGCCCCTGACTTCTCAGCCCTACGCTTTGACTTGACTGTGTCTGCTGGAACCCATCCTATAACTATTCCCAGGGCTCGGTCTCATCCCCACTCCCTCTACATCCTACATCCTCACTCAGCTCCTTTCTGCCCACCTTCCATTTCGATCTGGAGACTGATCTTCCTGAAGCCTACTCTCTGCCCCGACCACCTTGCTCTTCCCCTCCCATCTCTAACCCTGCCCTCCGCGCACTCCAGGCTCTGATGCTCCAGATGCCACTGAGTCGTCCTCATGTTGTCACCTGCTCTACCTTTGCTCTCTCTATACCACCACCCTTTCTACCCTCTCCACCTTCTCCGCTGTCTACTTTTCAGGCCCAGCCTATGAGTCACTGCCTCTGTAAGGCTGTCCCCAGATCTCCACTAGGTCAACAGATCTCCTCTTAGGCTCCCTGGTGCCATGCAGCACTCACCATTCCATCGTGCAGGGATCTGCTGTGCACACGGCCCTCCTCCCTGGCTTTATCATGGTGCAGATCACTGGGCACTCATGTGGGGGAATAAAGGAACCTGGATCCATCTTTTGCACCATATATGGAAAATTAACTCAAAATGGGTCACAGACTAAATGTAAAATCTAAAACTGTAAAACATCTAGGAGGAAATCTTTGTGACTTTGGGTTAGGCAAAGATTTCCTGGATAGGACTCTACTATCCAGTGACAAACCATAAAATAATTGATAAGATAGACTTCATCCAAATGAAAAACTGCTCTTTAAAAGACACTTAAGAAAATGAAAGAATAAGACACAGACTGAGAGAAAATATTTGCAGAACACCTATCAGATGTTAATGAGAATATATAAAGAACTCCCAAAACTCAGTAAGAAAACAACCCAAGTAAAAAATGGGAAAAGATCCAACAAATACTCTACCAAAGAAGATATAGATGACTAACAATCACATGAAAAGATGCCCCACATTGTTAGTCATTAGAGTATGAAAATTAAAACCACAATTAGATATTACTACATTAAAATGACTCATAAAAAAATCTGACAATACTAAATGCTGGTGAGTGCACGCAGAGCAACAGAAACTCTCATACGTTGCTGGTGAGAATAAAAATCGTATAGGCCGGGCGTGGTGGCTCACGCCTGTAATCCTAGCACTCTGGGAGGCCGAGGCAGGAGGATTGCTTGAGGTCAGGAGTTCGAAGCCAGCCTGAGCAAGCGTGATACCCTGTCTGTACTATAAATAGAAGGAAATTGATTGGCCAACTAATATATATAGAAAAAATTAGCCGGGCATGGTGGCGCATGCCTGTAGTCCCAGGTGCTCGGGAGGCTGAGGCAGGAGGATTGCTTGAGCACAGGAGTTTGAGGTTGCTGTGAGCTAGGCTGACGCCACGGCACTCACTCTAGCCTGGGCAACAAAGCGAGACTCTGTCTCAAAAAAAAAAAAACCGTATAATCGCCGTGGAAAATAGTTTGGCATACAATTACCACTTGACCCACAGTGATCCCACTCCTAGATGTTTATCCCAGAGAAATGGAGACATATGTCCATGCAAAAATTTGTATGTGAGTGCTTATAGCAGCTTTATTCATAATTGCCCAAACGCGGAAACAACTAAAATGTAAATAGACAAATTGTGGTACATTCACACAATGGAATATGACTCAGCAATATAAAGGAACTAACTACTAACACACACCAGCACACAGATGACTTTCAAAAGCACAATGTTAAGTGAAGCCACAGAAGGTTAGATGCTACATGATTCTACATGTATAACATTGTGGAAAAGGCAAAACTGTAGAGACAGAAATCAGATCAGTGGGTTTCTGGGGCCTGGGTTGGGGATAAGAGACTGGCTACAAGTAAGCACAAGTCAATATTGTGGAGTGATGGAAATATTCTCTATCTTGATGCAGTGGTGGTCAAATGTCTGTATAAAGATTGTCAAAATTCGTATAACAGTATACCTAGAAAGGGTAAATTTTACTGTATGTAAATGACGCCTCCATAAACTAGAAAAAATGAAGGTTGTGTCCTATTAGTAAGTCGTGAGGTCAATACAGTGAGTGGATTGTGATCAGTCATATATATTGTTCTGAAACTTTGTTTTAGTTATGTGTGTATGGACTGGATCATGATATAAAATGTATCTTCATACTAGGGGTTGTGATGAAGTTTTTTTAAAAACCACTGCCTAGTTTGTGAGCTCTCTGAGAGCAATCACACGTCTCATGTCTGCATATTCACTGCCTAGCACACAGTGGGTGCTTGGTGGTATGGGGGCCGGGCAGCAGGGAGGGGCTGTGTGATACTGTGATATAATGAGAAATATTCATTGGGTCTTTGTTCCCAGCTCTTGGCCAGGGCACCTAAAACCCTCGTAATTTCCTGAGTGATAAGCGCTATGGGAGCATCTTTTGTTATAATAATTGGTTTTATCCCCAGTTCCAGAAATAAAGGTGAAAGGATCATCTTGTTATTCATAACAGGTACCTTTCAACCACATCTGAGTTTATGTTAATGACATGACTTTTGGAGAGTCCCTGAGGATGGGAACTGGTTGCCAGAGGAACCAACCATGTGACCAGAGGGTTGGAATTTCACCCTCACCTCTACCCTCTCACCTCCAGGGAGGGAGGGAGAGGGACAAGAAATTGACTTGATCACCAATAGCCAGTGATTTAAACAATCATGTCTGCATAATGAGGCCTCCACAAAACCCCAACATGACAAAGTTCTGAGAGTTTCCAAGTTGGTAAACACATGGAGGTGCCAGGAGGGTGGCAGGCAGGCCTCAAGAGAGCATGGAAGTTGGGGGCCCCTTTCCCCATATCTTACTCTATGCATTTCTTCCATCTGGCTGTTCCTTTCATAATAAACTGGTAGGTAATCTAGTAAGTAAACTGTTTTCTTGAGTTCTGTGAGCTGTTCTAGCTTATTCAACTTGAGGAGAGAGGGGTAGGAACCTCCACTGTATAGCCAGTCAGAAGCACAGGCGACAACCAAGACTTGCAATTGGCGTGTGAAGTGGGTGGCAGCCCTGTGGGACTGAGCCTTTAACCTGTGGGGCTCTGTGTTAACTGCAGGTAGACAGCATCAGAACTGCAGTGAGGTGCCCCACACATTTGGTGTCAGAGTATTGACGGGAGAGTAAATGAAATAGTTTTTTTTTTTTTTAGACAGAGAGGGAGGGAGCACATATTTACTGAGCCTTTTACTACATCCAAGGCCTTCACACTGATCGGCCCTTTTCATCCTCACAGCAGTCCTACAAAATAGGCATCATCCTCCCTCATTTGGCAGATGAGGAAACTGAGACTCGGAAAGACTGGTGACTTGCCCAGGACGCACAGCCAGTGAGCGGAGAGCTCATTCTCCTCCACAGCTGCTGAGGCTTGTGATAACCACAAAAAGCTGTAAGAGCTTCAAAAAGTTTGAAAGCCCTCAAAGTAGCTTTTCCAAATACTGATGTGCAGTTTGCCTGGCAAGACCACAGCGCCTGGTTCCACCATGCTTCACGAATAGTCTGTGGCATTTTATTGATTTTGAACAAAAATATATAGAAAAGTAGGGAGAATAATATACTATTGTGCTAAATGCTGACTATTCATTACCTCAAAGTATTCACAACCACACTGTGAGGTAGCTACTGTTGGGGCTCAGGACACACCACCCCAAGATATGACTGCAGGGGATCAGAATATACTACCTTAAAATATACCTCTTTGGCATATTGATTATTCCGAGTTATTTTGAGAAACTGTAGACATAGAAGTAGCTCTGAAAAGCTGCTCTTTGTAAAGGAAATTTATATGTATAAGGTAACTTTTCAGCCTGGTGCAGTGGCTCAAACCTGTAAGCCTAGCACTCTGGGAGGCCAAGGAAGGGAGGATTGCTTGAGCTCAGGAGTTTGAGACCAGCCTGAGCAAGACTGAGAACCCATCTCTACTAAAAATAAAAAAAATTAGTGGGGTGTGGTGGCGCACGCCTGTAGTCCTAGCAACTTGGGAGGCTGAGGCAGGAGGATCTCTTGAGCCTAGGAGTGTGAGGTTGCAGTGAGCTGTGAAGATGCCACTCACTGCAGTCTACCTAGGGCGACAGAGTGAGACCCTGTCTCAAGACAAAAACAAAAACAAACAACCTCAAAAAACTTGTCATTAGTAAAGGTATCTGTACCAGAAGAAAGCTGCTCTGAAACAAATGTTATCACCTGAGAGACTTACCTGCATAACAAGGCAAGTTTTATTCACCACACAGTTTCGCCCTTTACCCTCCCACAATTTGTCTCTATCTCGCTCCCTGAGCCTCTCTTCCTTTCTGTAGCTCAGGATGCTACAGAAACTTCAATTATCTGGCCCTTCTTTGAGTCTCATGTCTTTGTGTGACTCCATGAATTAAAATGGTTTTTATCCTGTTAATTGGTCTTATGTCAATTTAATCTGTAGCCCAGCCAAAGAAGCCCCCAATAATACTATTATCATCTCCATTGTATAGGTGACGACACTGAGGCCCAGAAAGGGTAAGAGACTGCCCAAGCTTGCACAGCCAGTCACTGGAGGGGTTGGGATCTTAGCCCAGGTCTGAGCCCAACACCTCTGCTCATTTGCCTTCCCACCATGGGGCCCCAGTGTGAGCAAGAGATGTGCACCCCCCCCCCCCTTATTCCCTGTCCTGACCAGACTGGGGTTGTCCACGGCTGGCCTGGGGTCTGCCCACTCACATGTGAGGATGGGGGACGGACCCCAGGATGTCCCAGAGGCCCTCCAGAGCTGGCACAGGGCCAAGTGCAATGAGAGGTCTGAACCTTTCTACTTCAATAGCAACTCCTGATGTCTAAAGATAATGCAGCGAAACACAAAAAGCAAGGTTTTTAAAAGCCAGATTCGAAAAGGCGAATGGGCACGAAACTGAACCAAGAAGTAGAAGATAAAAGAAATGCCACTGCTGTGTCTGAAGGAATAATTTTTCTTAAGCAGAGACTTTCCAAGCGGTAAATCTGAAGTTCTGGTCTGCGCCTCAACTTGAAAAGAACCAGGAAAAAAAATCAGCCCCATCTGTGTCCCTGAGAAAACCGTTGGTGTCAAACCAGTAGTCTATGCCACGCTGTGCCTCAGACCACCTGACAAGGCGGGGGGGCCAAGGCACCTGGCGTTGCAGCTGAAATGAGAGGGTGTCCAGCCTGGCACCAGGGGAAGGACAGTTCCAGTCTAGGGCCTGAAAATCACCCTGTTGCAACCTGTTCATCGCGCTAGAGAAAACTGAAATCTTTGAGAGGGGAAGTCTTGCCAGGAAGGGCAGCCAAGACGCTGAGTGTTATATACAGTATACTACCTCATTTAAACTCCGCAATACTACTCCAAGGCAAGTATTACCTCCATGAGACTCAGCGATGTTAGGTAACTTGCCCAGAGCAGTGGCAGAGCCAGGATTCAAGCCTAGGCCTGAGTGACTGCAAAGTCTGTGTTCTGAGGACACTCCTCTTTGGGCACTGAGCAACCAAGGCCCGTGGAGTTCTGTCATTTGACCCCTCCTACCTTTGACCAGGTGCTCTCACACCTGCCATCTCAATTTGATTCTGACCTACATAAAGACCAGGAGGCAGAGAGAACCAACATTTCCTGAGCACCTACCACATGCCCTAAGCTATTAGGCATCTTCCTGTAGATTATTTAACTAAAATGCCACACTGATGCTGGTTTGAGGTAGGTTTGATTATCATCTCAATTTTTAGGATAAAACTGAAATGCAAAGTGGTGAAGACAGCTGCTTCAGATCACGTAGCTAGAGGTGGCAGAGGCAGAATTCCAAGTGAATCTCTCCAAAGCCTGTGCCCCTTCCAGTAACACAAGCTATGACATTTTACAAAGCATAAATAGAATTTGAATGGAGAACTGTGATGCTTCTGAGAGGAAGACAAAAGATCTTAAACTTGGTCTTCTAATCTAAAATTAATTAATAGTTGTTATGCTGTCCTAATCCAAATCCCAGTAGTATTTTTCATATAATATTAAAAAAAATTAAAATCTTAATTTGGAAGAATTGATGAGTGAGAACCTGAAAGAATATTTGAAAAAGAGCAGTATCTCTGTGTAATGTATTACATCAGATCATAAAGCAATGACATTTCAAACTGTGGTATTAAAGTGATGAAAAAGAAAGAATTTTGTAATAAATGTGTTGAAAAGACTGATTAGCAATTTAAAAAATATATAGTGATCCTTACAACAACTCTTGTGACCCAGGCAGGACAGATCACATGATCTTTATTTCACAGACAACCGGACTTAGACAGGATGAATCCCTTATCCAGGGCTTCATGTGCATTCTTGACCTCAGAGTCATGGCCCCTAAAGAGTTCCAGTTTGGACACCTTTCAGAGAACCAGTCTCCCGAAGGTCTTCAGCAAGAAGCTGTACCTAGCCACAGAGATCCTAGGTAACGGTTTGTACATTTATGGAGCTCTGGAATAGGCCTGGGCTCTTTTCTGTGCAATTTCCTCTTTTCCTACATTACCACCCACTTCCATAATGAATTACATTACTTCTATTATGAAACTACTTCCAAAGCAGTCTACCCTTTTTGCACTATCAGTGGGGACCAGGTGTAACAGTAAATCTAAGTAATGATAATTGTCTATCTATCATTTCCTAGCTTTGCTCACTCAAAGAGCCCAGAAAGGACACTCAGCAGCAATGAGCACACCGGGCCCTGGATCTTGGTTTCTAAATGTTATCTCCTCTAAAACAAACCAGGGCTTCCTGGAGAAATTGATGATTCCAGGACTTTTACAGGAAAAGTTCAAGGTGAGCCTGCAACTTTGCCAGACAGCAAAGAAGCAATCAAAGACTAATGAGGTTCTGTCAAAAGAACACAGGAGCTGGCCTGAAGGGACTCCCACTGGCAAAATCTGTAATAATTGTAGTCCCAAAAAGAATGATTATAGCACATTGAATTAAAAAAAAAACCCTGAGTCTATAATGTTACTCCAAAAAGAAAAAACAGGGAGAAAATGAGAGAGGGAGTGAGAACTGAGACAGAAAAAAAAATTATTCTATAAAAAAGAATACCAGGTAATCAATATAAAAGGAATGGCAGAATTAGAAAATTACCAATTTGGAACCCTCAATGTTGCAATTCAGGCAAGGACTATCAGTGGATGTGGAGTGAAAGGTTATCAGGAACACAAGATTACAACAGCCTCAAAGAATGACTCCACAGATTACTTATTAATTACAAGGGGTGGGGGAATTTACCCTTACAATGGAGAGATTAGAACCAGTAATCAAATTTAGTATTCATGAGTAGTAAGACCCTGACATCATACACCTCCTGATGTGACACAGTAAGAAGTACACACATTGTCAAAAAATCAAAACCAAAAAAAAAAGAAAATCAAAACCAACCTGAATCTAATCATTGATGAACTAATTGAACATATTTAAACAGGTGGAGGGGCTTTATAATATTTAGATTAAATTAGTTGCTTAAAGAGATATAATCAAATGCAATATGTGAATCTTGACTGGATCTGATTTTAAAAACCAAAAATTAGAGAAAATACTTTTGAGCAATTAGAAAAATGAATAATGATGGTTATATTAGGTAATACTGACTTATTACTACTTTTCTTAGGCATAACAATGGAATTAAGTAGGAGAATGTCATTATTAGGAGACGCATGCTGAAGAACTTAGGGGTCAAGTGTCAAGACTTCTGTAACTTACTTTTAAATAATTTGGCCCCAAAATCAAGTGTGTGTGTGTAAAGCAAAACTGACAAAGTGTGACTTCATGCATCTAGGTGAAGGACTACTTTAAACTTTTCTGTAGGCTTGAAAATTTATAAACATTTGTATTTGGAAAGAAGGGAGAAGAACACTTCCCTCACATAGGGCCATAGATGTAGTAAAGTTCCAGTCAGAATGCCAGACCCCAATAAATAGCCAGACTCAATAAATTACAGATTTATTACTGCTATTAAGAAGCCACTGAAAGCTCATAATTTTCTTCTCCAACTGTCAACTGAGTTTTGGAGGGTGAGGATGCCAACCAGGGCTAAGCAAAAATGGCTCACAGAATTGCTGGAGGAGTTAGAATTTAAACCTGGGTGGTCTCTATAGACAGACCCACCCATCACCCAGAGAAACCACACCATTGGGCTTGTGTTCTGTGCTCAGATCCAGGTTGGGAGAAGACAGTGTTCAGGCCTTGTTTTTCCTGCCTCATCCCAAACGCAGAGTCTCAGCTACCACAGCAGGAAAGAAACTCTCATCGTAGCTCACTGGGAATGTTCACAAACAGGTGCCACTTCTGGGCCTCAGAAATGTTGCAGATGGGCAGAAGGAACGACAGAGGCTGTGTGGGGTAGAGGACAGTGCATGGTGTTTGGTGTTACCTGAGCCTGTATTGAATCATGCTCTGCCATTTACCAGCTGTATTGCCCTAGGCCAACTCCTGGGCAGATGATCTTGAGTCTAACAATAACCACCACCACAACAGTAATAATAATGGCTAACATTTATTGAGCAGTTACTACTGTGCCACAGACTTTAGGCATGTTAATCTCTTTTAATCTCAAAGATGAAATAGATACTATTATATCCCTGCTTAATAGACCAACCATGCCAGGTCCTCACCTACCCCTGTAATGTGGCATCTGCCATCACCTCTGCCTAGATTGCAAAGGAATCATTCATCTCTCCATTCATCTCTCAGGCCCCTCCGCTGGAATTCCTTCCTTCCTTCTGTGCATCTCCAGAGCATTTTATGTTCACTGTTTTTTTTTTTTTTTGAGACAGAGTCTCACTTTATTGCCCAGGCTAGAGTGAGTGCCGTGGCGTCAGCCTAGCTCACAGCAACCTCAAACTCCTGGGCTCAAGCAATCCTGCTGCCTCAGCCTCCCAAGTAGCTGGGACTACAGGCATGCGCCACCATGCCCGGCTAATTTTTTCTATATATATATTAGTTGGCCAATTAATTTCTTTCTATTTATAGTAGAGACGGGGTCTCGCTCTTGCTCAGGCTGGTCTGGAACTCCTGAGCTCAAATGATCCGCCCACCTCAGCCAGGCTGGTCTCGAACTCCTGAGCTCAAATGATCCGCCCACCTCAGCCTCCCAGAGAGCTAGGATTACAGGCGTGAGCCACCGCGCCCGGCCCTATGTTCCCTGTTTACCCTAGTCAACTTTACTTAAGTAGATGGGTGCCTGGACCCTCTGTTGGGACTAGGATTGCCTCCCTCTATATCCATAGAAGCAGGAAGAATAGGAGAAGAGGAAAAATTTCTTCCCCTGTTTAGACAGATCCATTTTCCCCACCCCAGACTGACTGTCATCTACCAATAGGAAAATTTATCACCCTCTTCTGAATTTTAAAAACTTTTTATTTTGAAATGCTCTCTTGAATTTTCAGTTTGGAATCTAAGGCTTGGGGCAAGATCCACGTGATCACCTGGAAGTAAATGCAAGGAGAGTTTCCACTGTGCAGTGGAATGGACAGAGCATGGCTGGGTAAATTTCAAGAAGACACTCAGCGTGAATAAGGGGTCTTCCAGTAAACTGGAGCCTTCCCCATCTACATCAGCCCACCAGGGTAAGGGCTCTTTGGCTCACAGGCCAGGGGACTATGTAGAGGCACTGTTCTCCACCTCCCCTTCCTGACCTCCCTACATCCAACTGCTGAATCTTTAACCCTGTCTTGCCCAGTTCATATCTCCAAGAAGCTCCATTACCACCACATCCACACAGTAGGAGAGAAAAGTTGTTTCCTACACTCGGCTGACACACAGGGACCCTAGACAGAGCTGCCAATTGCAGCAGGAGAAGAGGAAAGGTGGGCTGGAGGAAGGACAACACTGGACCTGGCATGACCTCCCTCCTTGCACAGCAATGTATTCTTTCACCTGGTGCCCCCCCTCCAGCAACCATCACCATCCCCCATCCTCTTCCAGAGTTTTCTTTCACCCTCTCAGCTCACTCTCATGCTTCATCTTGTGGTTTTCCTCAGGCACAAGCACTCCACTTCAACTACTTTCTTCCAACTGTCTTCCTGCTCCTCCCAAGAATGATAATTTATAAACATGGGCTTTCAAATCCATCTCCTCACTTCATCCTCACAATACCACAGGAGGGTTGCCTTATAGGTTGGCATTTGGAAGGGGTGGGGGAACTGGTCCTGTCAGACATCCTGCAAAGGGCAGGGCATCAAAACTTTGGTTTCTTCCCTGCCACGCACTCCACACTAAACCTCTGTCTCTCTTGAGTGCAGCGGGGGGGGGGGAAGGAAAGTCTTTGCAGCAAGGGGTCCTGAGTGGTTTTGGGCAAGTCACTTCACTTTTCTGAGTCTCACGAACTTTCCTCACCTGTAAACACATATGGCGACGCCTTTCAGGGCGTGAGAGTTGAACGAAATCATATACGTGACGCACTGAGCTCCAGGGATGGGCTCTTTATTTCTAGTCACAAGGAATGGAAAGTGTTCTGTGCATCCACAGGCCCTTGCCCACTCGGGCACCCCTGCCCCGACCGCCTCAGCGCCGCCCACCCAGGGCTCTCCAGACCTAGGAGGGGTCCTTTTCATCCTTGTGTCTCCGCCCTTCCTTTCCCAGTGCTTTCCGGCCCTCCACCCAATTCAACCCAGGCTAGCCTCGTTGGCTTTTCGGCACCCACTCCCAAGCCCTTGAACCCCCTCTGGGACCTGACCCGAGTCCCCTTTCCCACCTGGAGACTTCGCCCCTCCGTGCCCCACCCACCAAAGACTCCGCCCACAGCCCCCCCTTATTATCCGGGCTTTTCTAGCACCATTCCCCCTGGCTCCTCCCACCAGCTCCGCCCCCTCTTATAGCTCTGCCCCCTCTGGCTCCACTCTCCCCGAAATGGGTCCCCTCCCCCGCAGGCGTTGCCAACCCCATTTCACGGATGAGAACGGCGAGGCTGGGTAGATGACCTCTCATGCTAGGACAGGTGCGCAGATGGACCCGCATCCCATCACCGGTAGTCCCCGATCCCCGCGCCCCCTGCCGCGCCGCACCCACCTCCTGCCCTCGCTCTGCAGCCTCCCCTCCGCGGGCGGCCAGCGCAGCTGTGCGAGGCGGGCGGAGGGCTGGAGCCCGGCCCAGGGGCGTGGCGGCCTACGGCCCGCGCGCTGCGTCCCGGGACTTGTAGTTTTCCCTGGGCCCTTCGCGGCTCGGCGCCCGGAGCGCGAACTCGATCTCCCAGAAGGCACTGCGGTGAGCCTCCTGGCGCCCCGCCCCGCCCCTGCCGGCGCCCAGGCCGGCTGGCCTTAAAGGGGACGCGGTCGGAGTGGCAGCTCGCGGGGTGGCCCCCGCTCCGGCTCCGCCCCGTTTCCCGCACCTCGCCCCTCCCCCGCTTCGTCCCGCGGCCCCGCGGCCGCGTCGCTCAGTCTCCCTGGGTACACACAGGCTTATGCAGAGCAGGGTGAGAAGATTGGACTTTGCAGTGGAAGCAGCATCCCTCCCTTCTGGGACCAGGAGGAGGGCGTCCCCAACCTGGGGGGAGCAGAGGACCCGCCCTGACCTAGCCAGGCCCAGC